>JAOTOL010000330.1:0-47711 GCA_034440575.1 Imbricaverruca yamaguchii | reverse complement strand
ATATATATATATATATATATATATATATATATATATATATATATATATATATATATGTATGTGTATATATGTGTGTGTGTGTGTGTGTGTGTGTGTGCTTGTGTGAATACCTATATGTATGCAGTGTCCTAAAATTACTTCACCATTAACTGTGTGGATGAAGAAAGAAGTTGCTTTGGGAATAGTGAAAGATTGGAAGAAAATAAAGGATTGCCACTTAAGGATTAAATAAGTGGAATGCCTTTCATTTCAGTTGGATGCATTTTACATTATTTAGCAGTCTTGAGTATGATGACTGCCCACACATGTGGCAAAATGGTAAAAAACCAAGACAAGGATGAAATGGCGCAACTCCATTAACTGTGAATTTCCAGGCCACATGGTCAATTATTTTACCCTGTATGTATGTATGTATATAGTTTAAATTCTTCAATATTTATATGGACCACCATATAGGTTGTCTTATCCAATTTTAGAAGTTCTGTGAGTAATTTCAGCTTCATTGATCAGTTATGTTGTGTGCTATCTGAATGCATACCAACCTCCACTAAATGTGTTTGGCCTCCTTAATTTTTATCACCACAGTGTACAGCATGATCAAAGGTGATTCATTTGCCTTCCATCTGAATCTATTGCTCAGAAAGATATTTGTTGAACCATAAGTTCCCAGATTAATTCATGTCACATAGAGTGGTGTGTGCCAGACCTACCAACTGAATATCTGAATCTGACAGGCTTTGCAAAGGTATCATGTATACATTTGGATTGGGTTGTCCAGACAAGCTGTGTTCACCAGGCAGGGTGATAGTATAATCAGATTTATGTATGAAGGATTATTTAAGTCTGATCCCCATGCTTTTGAAGCCTTAGCAATGCTATGTTTGAACTGGTGTCTTCTTTATTAAGCCTTGGATGTGTACTTCAAATTTCACCAACTTCATTGCTAATTATGTCTGACTTACTCCCAAAGAAGAAGAGTAACTCTCAAGGTCTTTGGTATTTGCTCAAAGAATAGGTATTATGGCTAGATTTCCCATACATGGTGCATCGTGCACCACCTTTGCCGACATTGAATTTGGCCTTCACGGAGTTTCTAAACGTTATCGTGTAGCACAGGTATGGTTCATGGACGAAGTAACAAAGATAATACGAAGAAGTGATTGAACAAGATATAGGAGGAACTTGTGATGTCTCCAATGACATAACTATGTTGCTGACATGTCTGGACAATACTGATCTGTTGACACCAGTATGAGGGCTGTTTCTGTGCATGAGGAATGCGATCTGTATGCATCATCTGTAACCCTGGTTCGTCCAGCACCTCTGGTGTTGCTTCATAATGTTTTGGTTGCTGGTAGTGCTAGTTGCTGATGCAATGCAAAATAGTTCCAAGACTCATTCAGGAGAGATACCCAAGACAATTCACCTGATATAAGTCTGTGGTAGTTGATTCACAAGCATGCTCTAGCTTTTCAACGTGTAACGGCCTCGTTACACGGCTGGCTAGGGAAATGGCGCTCCCTCGGGTCACCACAGCCACCCATCCTCCCTCCGTCCATACGCTCCCATTCCAATACCCATATCTTCCCAACCTATGTCCTTCACTTGGCCCTGCAACACCAACTATCCCAGCTATGAGCAGGCAGGGCAACTTCCCCGGCCCTGCCCACCAGCTCAGTTTTATCGGGGTAGCCGCGCCCTCCTGGCCCGTCCCCCGGGGTTGACGGAGTCCTGGAGGTTGAGGTCCCCGCCGCACGGTGCTAGTTGTGACGGGGGACCAACACGCCTCTTTGGTCCCGATATCCCGGAGGGGCGGGCGGGCCCGTATGGCCCCATACGGACCAAGTGGCTTGTCGCCTCGGGTCGGGGCCTGGGTTTCGTCCCAGTGCCTGATGGCCCGGCCGGCAGGGGTCAAGGGGTGGGCGGCGCTGGATTCCGGTCGGGGTGGTGAGTCTCTCTCCCGGCCGGACGAAGGCGCTGCCTGCCCCGTATAGCTCCTCGGTCGCCTGGCGACCTCCCGTCCGCGGGACCCAGGCGTCCCCCAGTAGGGCCCCTAAGGGGTGGGGCGCCCGAGGAGTGGAACACAATCTCACTACATGGCATCCAGACCAACTAAAAACATCCCTGGTCCCTCTCGAAGAGACCAGACAAATAGTTCATCTGCCCCACGTATACTTATCTTTCGTGGTAAGACCAGGTCCCTCGCCTCGTTATCACCATTTCAGAGGCGAGACGGGTGTGACAGGTTTGGGAAAATTGTACGTTGCGAAAGATTGAAGGATGGCGCCTTGGAGGTGGAATTTGCACGGGCAGAAGAGGCGGAGAGTGCATTGAAAGTATTAGAATTTAGATACAGCGTCCGGAAAAATCAGAGTAGGTCCGACGAGATTATTCCGATCACCATTGAACCCCACAAAACAAAAAATACTTCACGAGGTATCATCAACTGCTTCGACTTGAGGGAAGTGTCTGAGGAGGAGATTGTAGACGGTCTGTCGGAGTTCGGAGTAACTGAGGCAAGGAAGATGAAAGCAAGGAGGGGCTCTGAAATGATTACCACAAACAACGTAATATTAACATTCAACACCACAGATATTCCGCCTGAAATCCGTGTCGGTTACGTCCGCGTAAAGGTCCGTCTGTTTCTCCCGAATCCTATGAGGTGTTTCAAGTGCCAAAAGTTCGGCCATACCAATAAATTCTGCCGTAATCGCCCTGCATGTGCCAACTGTGCCTCCTACGAACACGTTAGCGAAAATTGCACTTCCGGAGACCCCATTTTGTGCGAACTGCGGTGCAGGTCAGGACCCACATACTTCTTTCGACCGAACTTGCCCGACTTACATCAGAGAGAAAGAGATAATTTACATCAAATACACACAGAAAGTATCATTTCGCGAAGCAAGAGATCATTATGACCAGACACATCCAAGAATATCTTACGCATCCAAAGTTAGAAATAACATGTATTCTTCACAGCACACACAGCCCGACAGAACATCGGAGTTAGTCGCACGATTGACAGCGCTTCTTCGTTCCTTTGGGGTGCCTCCTGTGCCGCAAGCGAGCCAAGGTCACACTGATGCGACAGAGATCCCACCGCCCACAAGTACCGCCGATCGACCATCAGAGACCCCCTCCCGACCAACGGCCGAGGATGGGACGTGGACGCTGGTCCATCGTTCAAAGAGGCCTCCTCTGTCCTCTCCGCCCGGTCCCAGCCCCTCTCCATCTCCCTCGAAATCTCCACCTCCCATTTCCCATCCGCCCTCCAATCCACCCTCGCTTCCCGCACGCACCACTACCGCATCCAAACCCAGCCTCTCCACCACGTCCCAACCTGACCCTTCTCCCCCCTCCCGTAATTCAGGCCTCTCCCCCACCCTCGTGTTCCACGTCCGCACCTGCATCGCCGCCCCGACACCAGGAAGCTGAGAGACGCGCCCGCGAGGCGAAACGAGCGCGGCTCGCTGACATGGAAAATGCCCGCGAGAAGAACCGCCAGGGAGCCGAGGCGGCTGCACCACGGAGGCCGGCAACCCCATCGCCACGACGGCGAATAGAGGGACCGGCTTCGTCGATAAATCAAATGGGTCCTCCTCCACCCCCTTCCCGGCTGGGGCCTCAGAAGCGAGGTCTTCCACCATCGAGCTCTCTACCGGGGGAGGGGTCACCACGTTCCCGTCCGAGGACTCAGTCCCTTGGACCGAGTCAGCCCGAAGCCCGCGGGTTACCTCCGACTTTGAGGGCGGGAACAGGGGAAACCTAACCCGCTCTCGTTTCCCACGTTTTTAGTTCGCAACTTTCATCTTTATATATCTGACGTATGAGTTTTATTCTCCAATGGAATTGTAGAGGGTTGAGAACCAGCCTCAGCGACCTCCAAACCATTTTACATTTACGAGTACCATTAGTAGTTTGTCTCCAAGAGACGAAGCTTTCTCCTGATGCACATTTTCACCTCAACAACTACTCTGTGTTACGTAGGGATGTTACTCCGCACACTGTAGCACATGGAGGAGTACTTATTGCTGTGCACAACTCTGTTCCCTTCCAGCAAGTATCTATATCTTCAAATATACAGTGTATCGCTGCCCGTATGAAAATAAATCGCCACGCCGTTACCGTATGTAGCGTATATCTCCCGCCGGGCGAGAGGTTCCCACTTTCTGAACTCTCCCAAACGTTGGCGCAGCTCACTCCACCGGTGATGGTATGCGGCGACTTTAACGCCCACCACCCTCTTTGGGGCTCAGCTACCACGACGAGCCGTGGACGTGCAGCCGAATGTTTTGTTCGTGATTTTCCATTATGTGTACTTAATACAGGAAGGCCAACCCATTTTACATTGCCAACTGGGCAGACCTCTGTGCTGGATCTTACCCTTTGCAGTCCAGAACTTGCACCCTTTTTAGAATGGTCCGTGGACGACGATCCACATAACAGTGACCATTTCCCTGTTTGGTCTTGTTTCATTAACAGAGTTGTTGTAAGCCGACGACCGTCGAAATGGATATTTCACCGAGCCGATTGGGGTGCGTTCCAAGCAAATCTTGAGAGTAGACTCGGAGACTATCCTGATGAATCCGGCGTTTCCGTGGAGGCGTTCACGACGGCAACCGTGGAGAGCGCTCAGCGATGCATTCCTCGTTCTTCCGGAACTTCAGTTCGAGTACCCGTTCCGTGGTGGTCGGAAAAGTGCCGAGAGGCGTTGCGTGCCAGGAAGAAAGCCTTTCGTACCTTTAATAGAAATAGTTGTATGGCAAATTTAATAGCTTTCCGCAAAGCACGGGCATTCGCTAGACGTACTATCGCCCAAGCGAAACGAGATTCATGGAAAGCTTACGTGAACACATTTAATCGATCCACATCACTGTCGTCTGTATGGTCCCGCATTAAGCGCTTTTCTGGAAAGTATACTCCACTCCCACTTCCTACCCTACACATGGCCGGTCGAGATATCATTGACCCAGAAGAAGTAGCGAACGAGATGGGACGAGCTTTGTCAGCACGCTCGGAAAACACATATAACGAGCAATTTCTGAGACACAAGGATAGGTGCGAGGCACGTGCTCTCGATTTTTCCACCACAGATATCCTACAGTACAACGTACCATTTTCCATTTCCGAATTAACCACAGCAATCAGCACGTTGAAGAGCGTGGCAGAGGGTCCCGACACTATGCATAATGACATTATAAAGCGCTTACCAGCTGCTGCTTTAGAAGCACTTTTGGAAGCACTAAATGCAATGTGGGCATCGGGCACATTTCCACCTTCATGGCGGGAGGCAATTGTAGTGCCCATACGTAAACAAAATAAAACTGGCACTGATCCACTGCATTACCGTCCAATCTCACTGACTTGCTCCCTGTGTAAACTTTTCGAAAAAATGGTGAATGTCCGATTGATGTGGTTTCTAGAACATAACAATCTACTTACTGTCATACAGAGTGGGTTTCGTAAACACCGTAGCACAATTGACCATATTTTAACACTCGACTCAGTTGTACGCTCTGGTTTCATGAAACGCCACCACACAGCAGTAATATTTTTGACATTGCCGGCGCATATGACACGGCATGGCGTCACGGTATCCTGATGAAGCTGCACAATATGGGAATTAGAGGTCCCATGGGTGTCTTCTTGTCAAATTTTCTGTCTTCCAGAACGTTTCGCGTTAGAATAGGAAATTCCCTATCTGGCACGTTTTCGCAACCTAACGGAGTTCCACAGGGGAGCGTACTGAGCGTTGCATTGTTTGCTATTTCAATTAATGACGTGGATACATCGCTGCCAAATTCCGTAGGGAGAGCGCTTTTCGTGGACGATTTCGCCATATGGTCCTCTTCACACTCTGTGCATACGGTTGAGAGACAACTCCAGATGGCTGTTCGGAAGGTGCAGGATTGGTGCAACAAAACCGGTTTCGTAATGTCTACGTCGAAAACCACCGCTGTCCACTTCTGTCGCAAACGCTCTTGTACTGACCCCGTGATTATGCTCAATGGACGCCATATTCCATTCAAACCAGCTGCCAAGTTTCTGGGTGTGTGGATGGATCGCAGACTGACATACAACAACCATATCAACGATCTTGCACAGAAATGTGCAAAGCGACTACAAGTAATGCGTACAGTCTCTAGATGTTCGTATGGAGCAGATAGATATATCTTGCTTCTTATGTATCGATCGCTCGTGCGTTCTAAAATTGACTATGGTTGTTTTATTTATGACGGAGCGTGTGCCACATCCAAGCGTCGCCTTGATGTGATCCACAATATAGCTCTTCGCATCGCTACTGGAGCCTTTCGCACCTCACCGGCTGCTAGTGTAATGGTAGAGGTAGACGAACCACCTCTTGCACTACGCCGTAAGTTATTGGGCGCGAGATACGCATGCAATGTTGCTCAAAACCGGAACCATCCAGCATATCGGTGGATATTCTCGAGGACATCAAATGCACGCCACATTACCCGGCGTGGATTACCGTTTTCCACTCGTATGTCCACGATTCTTCGAGAATGTAATATCCGGCCGCGTTCCATAGCACACGTGATCACGCCTAGCATTCCCCCTTGGCAGGTTTTCCCAGTGAAAACCGACTTGACACTAACCTGCTCAAAGAAAGGGCAGGTAAACCCGGAGGAACTTCGAACGTTAGCATTGGAAAAAATACACGAATATCACGACTTTTCGCGTTTTTACACGGACGGCTCAAAGTCAGTTTCTGGTGTCGGGAGTGCTTACGTAAGTCGACAAAGTGTTCGATCTTTTTGTTTACCGATGCAAACCTCTATCTTTACTGCCGAACTGTATGCCATTCTACAAGCCCTCTATTTTATACAGAAAGACCGGTCCACGAAATACGTGATTTTCACAGACTCTCTGAGCAGTCTCCAGGCACTGAACATCTTTAATCAGGATAACCGACTTGTTCGGAGGATTATCAAAGTAGTAAAGTCCCTGCATGACATGGGAACATTTTTAGTGTTTTGCTGGATTCCTAGCCATGTTGGACTCGCCGGAAACGAAGCTGCTGACATAACCGCCAAGCACGCCATTAGCAATGGCCGTGTGGTCCATCTACGGCTCCCTCCAAGAGATATATACCCTACTATATTGTCAAGTATACATTCAGAATGGCAACGATCCTGGAATTCAAAGTGTAGTAAGCTCAAGGTTTTAAAACCGACACTAGGAAAATGGCTATCCTCTCACCGAACCAAACGTCGGGAAGAAGTAATACTCTGTCGATTGAGAATAGGCCATACCTTTGCAACACATATTTATATGTTGACCGGTAATGACCGTCCCGTATGTCCGCGCTGTTCTAACCCGCTTACCGTGTACCATGTTTTAGTTGGCTGTACACTGCTAGAACCTCTACGACGCCAGATTTTAGGACGGTTGAACACCGACTCTTCTTTACGTATGCTTATAGGGAACGACTCTGAGGCCGTTGCGTCTGGGAATATTTTTATGTTCATTCGACAAGCTCGCTTTGACGTGATATACCCCCATCCGTGAAGATGGAAAGTGTATGAAAGTGTATGTAAGTGTATGTAAGCTATGATAGTAGCACCGTAGATTGATTCCATTCTAGTTATGGGCGCAAAATGACCCTAGATGTCGACGCGCCCCTAAACTCCAACACACCACACATAGCTTTTCAACCATGGGATCAAATGAAGCACCATTATATCAATACCCATATCCTTCACGTCATTGACGTTTGTCCTTCACTTTCACGTACTAAAACTTGCATTGTTCGGTCAGCAAATTATTTACTTCTGATGTTTCGTTTGCAACCACAAGAGAACGAATTGTGACTATCTCGTCGGCGAACGGATTGTCACCTGCAGCCGGCCGGTTGGGCAGGAGGATGGTCGCTCTGACAGTGCAGGCTGGCATTAGCAATTAACAGCCAAACAGCAGTACCACCTACTCACGAATATCCCATACCTGTGATGCATCATGTCATGTGCAGCATGTGCTGTTGGTGGCCAGGATCTGGGATCAATAGGATGTGGCAAAAGGTGCTTGATTTGCATACTTATAGGTATTGATAATTAAGGTCCTGCAAATCACAGGCTGGATAGATGGATGGATAGATCTAATGCATCATATATGTGGAATATTGATGGCCACAGAGCCAAATCATAATTGATCACATTCATATTTATGTTGATGTGCTGCACGAATGATCAAAACTGGTCGGAGCGCCCTAAAACCCAAATGTTGATGTGCCAACTTTTCGGTCAATTTTTGTGTGTATCTTCTTTTTTTCGTCTAGCATAGAGTTACACTACGTTAGTTACTTGTGTCATGCATTCATCATTCGGACCATGCTCCTGCAGTCTTGTTGAGATGAAACCAATATATATATATATATATATATATATATATATATATATATATATATATATATATATATATATATACATACATATACATACACAAATAATGCATGGCTGGACAGGCTGGACCCTCAAAGTGAATATCGATGGTCCTAATCCGACCCACATCGAAGTTTTGTTTTGGTACTGTTGACGCACATGTGGTGGTGTCGATACTAAGCAGTGTTAAAATATCGGTTTTTCATTAGGGTGTGGGATGTCGAAATGAGCATAGAAGGATGTCGAAATTTTACATGTAATTAGTGTAATTTAAAATGTTTTTGATGTCTTTCAGACTAAAATTTGAGTTCATGGTGTAGGTGATTACGACTGGACCTTTATCATTTGTTTTAAGATTCATAATTTAAGAAAAGATGTATTCGGGATAAGGAGAATAATAACTATGATGAACTGGTTTGTTGGCTATTTGGGCTTAGGGTCGCATCGACTGCTTCGGTCATACAGCGCCCATATGATGAACTGGCATTGTATCCCATATCACATAGGTCATCCCTTTACCCGAAATTGCATTGCAAAATGTTCGTGTAACACCATTCCATATTGAGGGCATGCACATGCCATTTATAAACGAGATACTGTTACAAAGGAGACATAAATACTTCATATCAATGAGCAGGATGCTGATACTTCTTGGAGAAGGATGTCGATTGAGTGTTCAGAAAGTGGTGTATTCAGAAAGTGGAATAATTTATCACTGAGCAACTTTGATACGCCTGCATATTGTATTAAATGCAGGGCTTCATTACTTATTGAATAAGGACTTCAGGAGTGCTGGATGATACCGGATTTCAGGATACTGGGTAGACTATCTGAAACAGAAGAGGCTCTGTGATACGGTTTCAGGTTTCCTGATCACAGGTCATTGGTGCACCCCAACTATGGCATATTTGAATTGTTGAAGGGCATCAGGATGTCTTCAGTTGAGTTCTCAGTTGAGTTCATGTTGGCTTCATAATCAGCAGCCAGTAAGCAAGGATGTCACAAAAGCCATAGACAGGGAGGTCGATTGAACTTTCATTAGGTGGTATCTTCCACCCATTTTCTTGAAAAATTTCACACTGATACTAAGCATAGAGCAAATGATGTGTGTTGTGTCGGAACACTTGTAGCATGCTTTGATGTGCTTTGAGGCACCATTAGGGGCGCTGGACGAGTAGGGTGTACCGACATAACTAGACTATATATGAACTGTAAAATAATGAAGAGTAGTTTTTTTTTGTGCGGATGGTGCGGTGATAGTTGCAACAAAAACTGGATTTTTCTGGTCCAATTCTGTTGCACAGTCTCCTGCCGCTACTTCAGCTCCATGTCTGACCGTGACGATCGTGTTTGCGGCAGTTGGCGCGGCCATGGACCCACTGGCGCTGTGGTCGGACGCGGAGCCGGAGCTGGACGTGACGGGCGCGCCGACCGACCACACCGAGCTGGACAGCATCTCGCCGTCGCTGATCGTGTCCAGCATCTCGGACCTGCACGCCAACTACCTGCTCAACGAGTTGCACGCCGACTACGCGGTGGCCGTCGACCGCGAGTGCGTCGGCACGCTGGCGCTCGACTACGCGCCGTCGACGCAGCAGCACTCACACGGCTCGTACCCGTGCAGCTTCTCGGCCGACACATGCCCGCTCAACCCGTTCAGCGACGACCCCGTGTTCGGCGACGACCACGCGCTCATGACGCCCGAGACGGCGCTGACGCTGCGAGCGGCGGCGCGCCAGCGCGCCGTCGCCTCTCCGGACACGCCGCAGCGGCCAGGTGGCCGGCGGCCGCTGCGGCACGCCGTGCGTGCGACGCCGCCGTCGCCGGCCGGCTACAGAGAGCCGCCGCCGTACCCGGGCGTGGTGCGCCAGCCGGCGCCGCCGTACGACGGCGTGGCGACGGCTCGCCGGCTGGGCCTGGCCGACCGCTCCGTGCCGCGGCTCAAGGTGGTGCGCCGCGTCGTGTCGCCGGCGCTGGCTCTGGCGCGTGGCCCTGCCCACTACCAGCCGGCCGCGTCGCCGCCGGCGGCGCGCCGGCCCGGCCGCGTCACGCCCACCGGCCACACGGAGGCTCTGCACACCAAGCCGAGCCTGTCGTACGTCAACCTCATCACGCTGTCGCTGCTCAACAGCGACACGGGCAGTCGTCGCTGCAACGAGATCTACGACTTCCTGCAGTGAGTGTGTACGCCAAGTGGCGTCGCCAAGCGGCAGCACGGAGCCCGGCTGTTGTGTGTTGGGTCCGCGCAGCTCTTCGCCCGCGACCATTCGGCGTGAGAGATTGGCGACGCATGACTCAACGGTCGATGTGTCGTAAAACCAATAACCAACCAACTGGGTCCGCGCAGTAGTGAGAGATGGTGTATTTGTGCCAGCTGATGCCAGTTATTCACAGCTATCTGGCGTCCAAACATCAGTTATTTTCTTACATGAGGGTTTTTTTTCAAGGAGCAAATGCACTGGAAGGTGTTTTGCAGTTCCGCTGGAACTGAAAACTGGGCTTGTTCTGATCAGGGTTAAATTTTCACTTTGGGATTATGTTTATGAAGAGGAAGATCTTAGAACCGTTCAGTTTTGGAGCAAACTGTTCATACTTGGGGCATCAGAAACCTCTTGTACCTTTCAATGAATTTGTGGAATTGTTCCAAAATGTAAACATGTTTGCAGTTATTATCGAGTATTTCGTGTGGCTTTCAGCATCATTCATGCTTTCAGCAAGGAAAGAGAGGATTTTTGTGAAAAATTTGTTTCGAATGATAGACCTCAAGAACCAGACTGTCTTTCCAACCTTAGTTCCGAGTTAGGTAGAAAGGCAACAAAATGCTTCAGTGCGAAATGCATTGGAGGATAATTCCGCGAGAAAACTCCCTGCGCGGGCAGCTGGCATTTTGGTCTGAGATGTCTCCCACCAACCTTCACTGGTCTCGAAATGTATTCGTAAAGTTGCCATACTTCTTACGTGCGAAGGTAGATGAACTATTAGCATAGTGTTTGCGGCCCAGCCGAAGTCTGGAGGTCTAATTCATAATCTGTTATAGGTTATCTTTGTCCAAAAGTTTACATGACCCCCTCTCCCCACCTCCGATGTCTCTAAACCTCCAGATCCCCATTACCTCTTTCCAATTTCCGATAGCCTTAAATCACCGAGATATAATTTTCTAACATTGCGATTTCTGTGTTCTGAATTCACCCGTATCAATGCTACTTTTTTTTTGACATTTCGAATTTTGAAGTACTCAGGGGTTTTAATAATTAGTTGGGTTCTGGGTGATAATAATAAGAAAAGTTAGTCATACGAAACTTCTGATTTCCTCGATGAGATTGTTGGCGGTTTGTTTATGCTTGCCGTGCATGTAACACCGCCCAACTTGTCGATTCCTTATGCAGGTCATGTGTTGTGTGAACAAATGCTTCCCAGTGCTCTGTTAGTTATGGAAATGCTTCCCCGACAAAAGTACACATTTCGTACCAATATTGTGCATTGTCACATCACTTTTTCTGCCTAATTCTCTTTCTGTCCATCCCATCTGCTATAATTCATAGTAAAATCGTGACAGTTATGCCAGGTATTTTTATTGTGTCCGTTCAATTTTTGCCCCAGCCATTGAACATGCCAATGGGTAACAACTGCCTTTCACACCTTTGTGTAATGGGCGCAAAATAACCAATGCAGTCGACGCGCCCTAAAGCACAAATCCACCACCACTACCACAACTTTGTGTATGCGCGAATTGTTTACGCTTGGTATGTAGCAGCTCAAACGTTGACTATTTTCTCGTCAGGAGAGTGTTCCCCTATTTTCGGGAGGTGAATTCAAAGACGTGGAAGAACGACACAAGGCACGCTCTTAGCTCCAACCAGTCTTCCAGCAACTTCTGCAAAGTTCCTGAGAGCAAAGATCCATCAGGTAAGACTATCTGGTGTATTTATGGTACTGATCCACATGTCAACATCCATTCGCCAGGCGGCCGGTTCCATCTGATTAGGTTTCGTTATAAGGCTGTCGTGACCGTCGTTGTAGACGTTTGTCGGTGATTACGGACAATGCATCCTTTTGTCATGCGACGTTGTTTTTCGCGAACACGTGAATGCAATTTGCGATTCGCGCTACTTGAATACATGAATATTTGTGTATCGTTTATGCTGCTATGTTTAAGGTTCAGGCAATGACTCAGTTAGTTAACCACTGCTTACCCGTCAATTCCGGTTAACGTACCACTCAGTATTTTGGTATGTTCCGAAATGGACACCAAGCTACGCCTGTGGCGGTCAGGCAATGCTCCAGTCTTTTGATGAACGCTCAGCTCTGGTGTATAACCAACTACAGTATGTTCAAATTGGATAAAGGTCCCACGGGGCATTGCACAGCAAATTGTGTTGGCCAAAGTAGTGAACACTTGACTAAGATACCAACATATTACATTTCGCTCCAACTATATCAGGCCATCCTGCACACGTGTTCGTGCAAACTTTACTCAACCTGTTGCTCTGTGTGTTCGGTTTCCTGGCCAAATTCAGCTAGCTGACGCGTCTTGTTGCAGGTGCAGCTAACAGAGGTGCCCTCTGGATGGCGAAACCAGAGAAACTAGCCTTCCTGCACGAGCATCTGTCAAAGACGTATTACAAATATGCCGACAATATAAAAGAAGCCATGGAACACCCAGGTGAGTACTGCTTCGCTGCCGTATTTCATTATATGCGCATTGGTTCGCACAGCGGCAGAGCTTCTCGTTTCAGTTGTTTACCATGTAATGTATGTTGGTCTTCTTCTTTTTTTTTGCTGTCTGACGTGACGCGAATATCTCGACTGAAGTACTCCGAGAGCATTGTACCGATCGTCGCCAATGCCGCCATGTCGCGCCGGTAGCCCAGATCAGCGGCCAAAAATTGATCTTGTACCATGCGAGAGTGAATGAGAAAGTGTTTCTCATCAGGGGGAGTGCTAAGCAATGTTGAGAAGATATTAAGAACACATGCTTTGTAATTTCACCCCATGGTCCACGAGTGGCATCGTTTATACAAAACGTGCTTGAACGGTAAAGTACACAAATTATTTTAGACTCGACGACAAATACTTTGTATACTTAGTAGTTAAATGTGTAGAGTAGTTAAATTGCAGTTAAATCAAACAAAGGGGGAGTGTGGAGCTTTTAATGAGCCGGAGAGGAGTAGGAGTGGAACATTGCTGCCTTCTATGTATCGTCCTGCGACGTACTCGAGAAAGCTTAGGGCCCTGGTCGCGACTGTTGTGTTCGTCGGTCAAGTCTGCCCTGCTGTTTATCCGCATGAATTGTCTTGTTTATCAGCCGAGTATAGTGTTGTCTAAGGTCATTCGGGACCACCGTGATGTCCGTACAATGTTAAAATAGTGCGTCTTCGTCAATTGTGAGATGTCAAAAGGAGCACAGTAGGATGTCGAAATTTGCCATGTAATTCGTGTCCTTTAAAATGCTTTTGATGTCTTTCAGCCTCAGGTTTGAACCAATGGCGTACATATGACTGTACCTTCATCATTTGTTTTGAGATTCATAATTTAGGAAGAGCTATATTTGGGATAACGAGACAAATACCTATGATATGAAGTTGTATTGCATGCCATATCACACTACAGGGAATCCCTTTACCTGAACTTTCGCTCCGAAATGTTCGTGTATCATCATCCCTTTTCGAAAAGATGAGCTTATTGCTTATAAATGAGATACTGTTAGAAAGGAGACACTAAGACCTCATAAGCACCCATCAAGAAGTAGGATGTCGATACTTCTTGGATAAAGGTGTCGGTTGAGTGTTCGTAAAGTGGCATATTCCACCCTATTTCACGAACAATTTATCCTTAAGCCGGGACCGCTGTGATGTGCGACTGTCCACCGGAACAGCTGTGATGTGTGAACGCCAGCCGGGACCACTGTGTTAACTGCCAGTCAAGACTGCCGGCGCCGACAGCCTGTCGAGACCACCGTTGTCTGTCAGCGAGGGTGTCTTGCGACACGATCGTTATCCGACCGTGACCGTGACTGTGACGGTTGCCAGAGATGTACGACGAGCTGCTGCGGGGACTGGTGCTGTACAGCAGTTCGGAGGCGTGCCTGTCGCCGTGCGACCAGTCGCCCACCGTGGGCAGCACCACAGACTCGCCGGACGAAGCTTGAAGAAGTCGCGTGCAATGGAGCCAGCCCCCTGCCGCGCCAGGCCGGGCACTGCTAGTCTTGTTACGGTATTATTGTTTCGTCCGCGCCGTCACTAGTCGCGCGTGCGAGCGCGCGCCACCGTCGCTAATGCAGGGTATCGTGAGAGATGGAACGATCGGCTGGCCAGTCGGCTGGTCACTACTCCCTGGGTCGCCACGCGCGTTCGCGCCCACCCTCTGATGCGTACCTACTAGTGCGCTGTTCTGACATTTCATGTACATCGTGGCCTTCTTAGCGTACAAAACCTGGCTGTGAAGGTTTTCGTATATTTTTTTTCGAAGGCTTTTTGAAAAATGTACCATCAAGTTCTTTTTATATAATCATAAGCTTAATACTCCTGCACTGTATATAATCATGTCTACATTGACCATACTGCCTGAGTCTGGCATCCAGTGTTCATGTACTTTTCGAGTGTTGCGTGATGGCATTGGCGGTGCACACACCCCTTCGGCGGCTACGGGGCAGTTGTTTTCAGACAGTTGCTGGTGTTGTATGTGCGAGACCTGTGCGCGATGTACAACTGTGCATGTATCACCTGTACGATCGGTTTATGCCCATGATGATGTGGCTAGGAGTAGAATCCAGAATAGTCAGAAATAAAATATAACATGTAGTGCCAGGAAATACATAATTTGCAAGTTGCTTTGCGGTCGTGCCCTCGACTGGAAAGAGAAGTTTCAAGCATCGGCAACGTTTTCACTCCATGGGCGCTGTATGACCAACGCAGTCGATGCGCCCGAAAGCCCAAATAACCAACCAACGTTTTCACTCCGTGAGGACCAACAGCGTGGCACAGGATATTTGCATGCACGTAGCTTGCATCCGTGTCACTGTTCGGACCAAAACTGATACGGGATGTTCGCATGATCATCGTATGTATCCGATATGGTAGCAATGATTCTGTGACAAATGTTCGTGCGTTTAAGTTCGTAATTATAGGAAATGCTGACATACCCGGTTCCGGCCGTATGCAGGAATGCGGAGCCGGGAAAATTTTGGACGGCTCCGGCTCCGGGGAAGTATCCCGGCTCCGGCTCCGTACATCCCAAACGTGATCTATCCATTAAATAAGGGAGGGGGGTATTAATAAAAGTTATCCGCGACCACTCAGAGGCGCAAACTTCAGACAATTATAAGCAACTTTGCCATATAGACCCTGTATCTATCTAAATAAACACCCGCCTCCGCCCGAATCACTTTTCGACGCTATGCCCTCGTAAACTGACGCTCGCTTCATGCCGTATTGGGGAAATCAGAAGAGGGGAGACTAATCAACAACACTCCCCATCCCGTGAACGGTCCAAGGAACACCACTGCAAAGTGTAATGTTTGACTTCATCTCTAATGAGGTACAACAACCCGTTGATGATGGAAACAATGAACCTAACTAAGCTAAACATGGAACTATTGCATTGACTACTGAGGCTCGAATATGGTTATTGGTTATTCTATCATTATTTAATGACATTTTTACATGTTACTCGTATTTAAACATTTTGGCTTTTAAAAATGGGTTTTCATACCATACCATACAATGAATAATGTGTCCATTTCACGTTTTGCTAATTTTGTTTCATTTACACCTATTTCGGAGTCGGAGCCGCCCTGCTTTTGACGGCTCCGGCTCCGAGTAAAATGTCCCGGCGGCTCCGGTTCCGGCTCCGGATCCGCATCCCTGGCCGTATGGCAAATGCCCATGTTGCACTTATGCACATTAAACTTTTCTTGCCTGACCTTATCCATACATAAAACGTATGAACTTTTGCAACACCTGCATTTCCAAACATTTGCTGTATTCATCTTTTGGCATGTTACATATGATTAATTTCAGGTAGGAACATGCCCACGTTTGTAGGTAGGAATATTGCATGCAATATGTGCGAGTATTTGCATCTCAGAAACATTTAGCCGGGTACTGTGAGCAATGGCTAATATCTCACGGGTTGTTGGAAGTTTCCATCTCATCGGGTTACAGAAGCCTCCATAAGTGAGGTTTGAGCAACACAACAGAACATTTGAAGGCACGACGAATCTTCTGGGCAGTTTCCATCCGCATCTGTACGTGATTGCTCTGATAGGTAGCCTCTGGTGGGGGAATGATCGGCGCTGTGGGTCTCTTCAATTGTCACCTGTTATTGCAGGTGTTCGGGTGTCGCTTATTCGCCAAGCTGATAACGGTTACAGCTTCCTGATCCGTTCGGGGTGTACGGACGCGTCCACTTACAGCCAGAATAGAATCCCATCGCAGTGGTATGCCTAGGCGCAAAGCTTCTCCCGAAACTTCAGATGGCTGTTAGTCGGACATACCTCGAAAGCCGTTACTCAGCTTAAAGAGAAGTGCTGAGCATTTAATTGTGCCGCGAGTAGAGACGCATTCATGTGAAAAGGTAGGAGGATCGGTAGCACTTGCAGCGCGCGCACCCGACGCTACGGTAGCGCTACGGCCGGAGGGGTTCTGCAAACCTTTTAAGACAGGCCAAATACCTACAGTCGAACGCATTGGTCTTGTTTTATGACAATTGTTGGCGGGGTGCGAGTGCTACAGGATTTATGTACGTATAAGATGTGGTTGTTTAATACGCGCCTCCGGAGGGGTGGGGGGGGGGGCAAAATCCGCCCTCGTTTTTTATGTTGCCTCTTAATCGGACGGCGATATTGTAATGCTATCTTGTGACTGTTAAGAAATCAATACGCGCATCCTTGCAACAAAAATTGTAATCCGTTAGTGAATATAGGAATTGCGGCGTGCCAAACCAACCGACCGGCCGCCACCTCCCGAGAGTTCGAGGTCGAAGGTCGAAAGGTTCTTCGGTGCGTCAGCGACGGCGCGGTGTGGCAGACGATGTCGGCAATATTTAACCCTGAAGAGGTTACTCTGGGGTCGTGAAATTTGTACAAAGGCGGGTTCACAACATCCACAATCTACCCTCGAAATGCTGTCCCTATAGATTTAGTAGTTTACGAAATATTAGGGTCAGGGCCCGAACCACCCTCCCCTCCCTCAAAATTGAAGCAAGCAAGACAAAGCGGGTTTTAGCATTTGCATTACTGCGCTCCCTCGGAGCGCTTGCTCACTTTGTCTGAACAATCCGTATAAACTCGGAAGGTGAACGCTGCATGGGAAACGTCTGTTGACGAATACATCCTAAGTATGGCTATATCTGGCAATCTAAATCAAACCGGGCCCTTTCCGGCGTTCACATTTACGGGACTTTTCATGAGAATATGAAGGTGCGATGGCTGCTCCAAAATTTCCTGATGAAAATAAAACGAAGCATCTGCCTTTTATAATCTCGGGACATGTAACTGTAAGGAGGCTTACATTTTTCGGCACCAAAATTTATATATTTTCCTATCCGAACAGGCCGCCAGACATCCAGTCAGATCCTGGCCGTCTTACCCGTCCCGTACAAACACTTGCCCGGAAAGCGCCCGCGTGTGGCGCCGGCGCCTACGTCAAAGCGGCTGTTCCATCAACACGCCGCACATGCGAGTGGCGACGACGCCCAAGATCAAACGGCCCGACAAACAACACGGCGAGCGCAAATAACGACTCGGCACCTCCGCGAGGGTACCGGTGGTGCAAGCACCCCGGAATAAGGGTCATCGACCCGTGAGGTCGCTGGCCCGGACGTGAAGACGTCGCCGCCCAAGCGAGAAGAATACTCCACGAATCAGAAAGCGCGAGCTCACCCCAAAGTCCTGGGAGTGGGTAGAAAAAAAAGAGGCGGAGCAATTGCAAGTTCAAGAGAACAGAACAGAACAGGACGGAGAGGGAGAAAGGAAGGAGAGACGCAGGGAGAAGGGTCTGGACGACGCGCGGCGCCTGAGGGCCGTCCACCGGTGACCAGATGGCTGAGTTTTCTGATGGAGGAGAGGAAGCACTCAGCCAAGGCCACTCGCCACTCACCATCGGAAATGTGAGTGCTAAACTTCTGGCGTGTCATCCTCTTTCCCACCGAACCAACTTAAATTCTCTTCCGCCTTCTCACCAAGTTCATTGCTGAGAGCGACCTGTCTCATGGGGGGGGGGACCAAATAGGATAAGTTTAGGATGGGGAGGAGGTGGACGGATTATTATTATTATTATTAGGGTTTTAGGGTGCGTCAACCCCAATTGGGTTATTTCGCGAGGTGGACGGAGATGTCGGAGATGGCGGGAAGTATATGAACGGTGTGTGCGTAATGCGATGCTATGCGGTGTATGTAAGGGCAAATATATTAGAGTAAGCATATAAATTATCTAAGTGGCATCAGCAAAGACCGGTGGTGGAATTTCGACAGTAACGGACAGGAGGAGCGGTAGAGCAAGGCCGGATAACATAAGACATAGTGCAGCAATGGATGACGTCAGAATTACGACCCTATGGTCCCCGCGTAGTAAGTACCTCAGCGACCAGGCGCGAGGAGGGGAGGATATTTACGTCCAGAATTGAAATGGCGGCCGTGCCGCGGGTGATGAGGGGTGCGCGCGCTCTGACCGGGTCATCAACAGCCGACCCGTAGACGGGGATCGTACCATGAGCACTTCTTGACAAGGTGTAATGATTTACACAATTATGCTTGGATATGTGCATGATATCAATTTGTACTATAAAGTAAATTTATAAGCGAGGCAGCCGACTTGCGAGCCGTCCACCTATGGCCAGAAAATTCCCGAGCGATGGTGGCGTATGTTGAAGCCAGTTAAATTGCCTAAAATATTATTACTGTTATATATATGACGCGCGTTTGGTTAAGGCCTGATTGCCAGAGGGTGCGATGAACGGACACTTCGGGGGTATTAGTTCACCTGCTCTGGATCTTTGACCGCAAAATCACGCTGGCCTCTGCGATCCAGAGGTGCAGGTGAGGTGGCGAACATGGTATGCATGTGGGAGGGGCCGGTAAAGGGGCCACGACAGTGCGTTCGCCGGAAGTCTGGCGCCGGACTATAGGGTATAGGCAAAACACTGCCCGGTGGTTTGTCCACCCCCGAACCCTGCACGTGGGCACGGTTGGTGCAGACAGTTCGAGGGGCATGATGGACGGGTTTGGCATGCCGTAAGACCCCAAGGCCAAAACTCATAGGGCCGGCTAGGATATAAAGACGACCGGGTACGTGACCAACCTGGTAGGGATCCGTGCCCGCCCGTTGGTTACGTCAGACCTGGTCGCAAGTGTACGACGAATAAGGCCCGGCGCGGCATCGATCGAACTTAAGGTTAGGTGTGTCGGTCAAAGACATCAGAGCACTTGTATCAGCCCTCGGAGTCAGTACGATGAGCCCCCTCGTTGCAGTTAAGACTTTGTCCAGGCGAGAAACGCTGCTAATAATGGCTAGGCCAGCCATGATTGGCAGTGAAAGGTTTAATTGTTCGGCCCGGTAATACCATCAAAATTAGAGCATTGATCTGTCGATCTATGTGTTTGTGTACCGCTGAAAGGGGGGGTCGGGAGCTAAATTTGGGGACCAAGCAATTAATTAATTGATAAGGAGAGCATGAATGAGGCGAGCGAATGCGAAGTGAATGAAGGGAATGAACGTGAGTAGGTAGATCTAAGGATCAGCGGAAGCCGCTTGGGGCTCAACACAGGCACCTATTTCGTGCGGAACATTGCACAAAATTATACTACTACTAGCGTCCAAAAAGTCCCAACACGGGACCTGTCAGTTAAACCAATGGTGAATGTCATTATCATCAATTTTCTAAGGAAACGTATTAATTATAATCTGGCTAAAGACACTCACGTACCTATATGGTGTTCCCAAAACTTTGACCTCGCACATATATAAATTCGTGTTAGGGACGGCAACTCAAACCAACATCACGACGGCTGGGGTTTGGGGATGTGTGGTGGAATTGGCGGTGAAATACAACATAATACACCACTGACATAGGCACAGTGAACAAAGGGGTGAGTTAGGTCAAGTCCCCAGTTCAGCAGTTCAAGTAGTTCAGTTCCAGTTCCATTCGAGTTTAGGCTGCATCAAGAATAAATTGTTCACATCCCCTTCACACACCCATACCACTCAGTCGCGTTTAAGTGAGGTTAGCAACAGATAAAACACGCTAGAGGTTACATTGTAACACACAGTTTATCACAGTCTACATTCCATACATACCACACCCCCATACACCCACACACACACACCCCACTCACCCCATTCCACACACCCAGCACACCCACACCCCCACCACACCCCGCACACCACCCACACCCGCCACCACCCCACACACCCCACCGACGGCAGAGCCGCCACCCCTACATAACACACAACTCAGAAGTATTTAGGAACGCCGCCGTCATTTGTCATCTGCTGCAGTATCCCACCAACAACCAGACCACAATACCAAGTTGTACAAATGCATGTGTTTGACCATGTCGCACCCCCGTAACCGATCATATTACACTTGCCTCAACCCCACTACCAGTACTAGTGTCCTACTAGTAAGAGCATGCATGGGCTGAAATGAAGCAACCGTGGTCAACGATGAAAAAGAGATCTCGATCCATGTATCGTAGCGTTTCTAAGCTCAAATAGCAAAACAACCATCGATATGGAATTGGGCCCCTCGTCACCAGCGTCATACAAAAACTTTGCAGAATATACACTTGCTACATGGACTATCAATCTTGAAGTTGCACTCAAGGTGTGCAGCTGTACAACTATCTAGGAATAGAAACCGGTACACATGGGCAGGGGGAAAAACAGTGCTGGGAACAAAACTTGGCCACATTCGAGTAAGCGTGGTTTCTGCGAACGAGAAAGCCGGAGTAAGAGCAAAGTGCAGTACAAGGCATCAAATGTGCACCAATCTGTCTGGTTGTCTGATTCGCTGATAGCACGGCATTTAGATGGTTTTATTTTGTCGTATACAAAATACACTGAATGTGCAACATGTTGTTGCTTCTGTGCTATTTTGCGGTTCTCTGTAGTTGTTTTAAAAAGTATCCATTTCTGATGTCTCCGTTTTACATGTCCCATATGATCTGCCCCCCCTAAGATCCATCCCATAAGTCTGTCCCCATAAGATCTATAGAACTACGCTAGCTAGCGTCAAACGGAAAACGGCATTGGATATCTGGTGAAAGGCTCTACCGAAAGTGTTTCGGTCATTTTTTCGCTCAGGTCAATATTCAGGTCACTGGGCCATCATAGGTCAAATTCGACCAGATCAGATGAGACTCGGATATTGACACATATCTCAGGACCTGCAACAGATAGAAGCAAACGGCGAATGCTATTCGACAGTCCTTGAAATGTGCTACCGACAATAGGCGGTGTGATTTAAGGTCGGGTCAACCGAAACTATGACCTCAGATCAAGGTCATGCAGTAGCCCAGGGAGGGCATGTAATGTATCAATCGACACGTCTTGGCGATGCAAGCAAAATGACAGTAATTTCAGCCTTCTAGCTTAATGCAGTGCGATATAATGCGGATAAATGTATCAGTGATCTCAGGTGACCTCAGATGACCTTGGTGTGGTCACCGAGCAAAAATGTCAGCAATAACATTTAGGATAACTTCAAACTACAAGCTACAACCGTTGTGATGTCATTCCGAGAGCAAATATGTAACCAGGAAACATTTGTATATTTTACCATAACCCTATAATGGGGGAAGTCGTGGCTGCGACTTGACCTCAGGTCAATGCTACGAAAAAACGATATATATGTTATGGTCCCTGATGAGATCATGATGCGTGATAAGTTTGAAATCAATTGCCCAATTATTGTGAAAGTTATGCCACCTAGAACTCCGAGCGTAGCTTGGTCACTTCGCCTGACCTGGTAACCTGACCTGATACGACCCAGGGTTAAAAAATGTATAAGGATACGCGGGACAGACCAATGAGGAGCTATGCGTGGTTTGGCCTTGCTAACCCGATTAGTTTGGCAGCAAATTAGGAAAAACCGTAGGGGCAGATATCTGCCTCCGGACGTGCGCGTTAAATTGCAAAGTATGTATGCGTCTCCACTAGCCAAGTGGGCACATGCCTGTAAAATAGGCAAAGTAGTCGCTATAGTGCATGTCACGAATAATATAAAAGAAAATATTTCACAACACCAGTGGGGAAAAATACATTGGAGGACAACTACTCCCCATCACCAAGTTTAGGCATCGGGCGATGGGCCACACACCATATTGCAGCCCGGAAAATGGCAAGGATGTGCAAAAGAGCAATTTTCAAAACTCAAAACATTTTAATGTCTGCAACGCGGCAGCCCTGCCAGCTCCGAGGATTCCTGTCAGGTGTGGATTCAGGAATTGTTATGGGGATACTTGTCTGAAGAGGCTCTATTCCTTCGGAGAAGCACCACTGCGAAATTACTTTGAAGCTGAGCAGGGACGGACTCATGGCATATGCTCATGGACTAAAGGCATATGTTCCATAGAAATTAGCGCCTCTACGGCTGGGAAAAAGGCTCCACTTCGGAAAAGCTGGAATGCTTCCCCATCACTTTGCCTTCAGCCAGAGGTGCTCCTTGGAAGGAAACGGCCCCACTCGAGTGTTCGAGTGAACGTCTCGAATTTTTCAGCCAGAGACGCACCTGGGAAAGTGGAAGCCGCCCTTCCGGGAAGGCCCGAGTGCATCCTACCCTATTTTTCAGCTTGAATGAACTCCCCAGAGACCAAATTCCCCTCGTGACAATTTCTGAACCAACTCCTACCTGGAGGAGTGTATGTTCCTTCCGAGGGGAACCTTCGGCAGCAAATTCGAGGGGAGTTCATTAAAGAACACTGAAGAGGTGCCTTTTTATCTCGGGAGGGGCGCTTCTGACTAAAATATAGGAGTTAACTTGAGACTTGCCGGACGGGCGTCTTTTCCCGGCCAGAGGAGCAGTCTCCTTCCATGGGTAGGAGGCACATACCCCCAGTTCCCTCCACTTGTATTTTCTCCTGACCCCTGCATCTACAAGCCAACAACTGACTCCACTCAGGCTATCAGTTTTCTCCTTCCTCCAGAGAAGACAGATCTTTAGCCGACGCAGACTGACTGTGAGTTTCGGGTGGCTGGAATCCAAGAAGACAACACCAAGTTCGGCCTGCTGCTGGCAAACCTTCCGGTGCCGATCACCGCACGGGTTCGGACTGACACTGTCACCGCCCAGACGCCATAGTGACACGACACAAGATACGACACGAGATAGTGTCGGACTGACACTATCTCTTTGAAACCCTATTTCCCCGCCAGCAACTAGGAAAATAAGAAACCGTTCCAGCTGGTACTGCAGATGCACTCTGAACTGGGTACAGCAGATTCCCCACACATCCGTGAGCTGTTGGACTCTCTTAAACGGCTGTCACAAGCAGCTTCGACAGCATTATTACTGTCAGAGAAAGCTACTCTGAGCCATCCGGCCACCGCAGCTTACATGGTATTGGAAGCATCGGTTTCAAGTCTGGCGTCAGCAATGGCGGCAGGATACTCAGCAGCGCGGACGGTGCCAGTTGGCGCAGTGCCACCGGACACCAATACGCCGGCCACACTACAGGGTGTAGTCGCGACGTTTACGGTGGAGGTCATTTCCCTAGAAACCGTCCTGAGTGACAGGTCATTAGAGTGAACGGACAGACGTCACTAGTTTCAGGGCCATCGGCGGGACCTTCGGCGGCACCATCCCGATGGTGCCGCCGAAGCATCGGTCGGCGTTGCCGTCCCGATCGCAGCCTACAGTTGTATGCTTTTTGTCGCATGCCAATTTCCATTCCATCTTGGGGGAGGGGCAAATTCACTATTGAAAGGGCACAATTGAACATTGGGTGGAGGTGGGAGCACATGCTCCTCCAAAAACATACAAAACCACACCCCTGGTCGACCGACAATGCACCATTTTCTCCTCCCAGATTCTGAAAAATATAACCGATAACTACTTTTGCTATAGGAATTGCATGCAAACAAACTTGCTCATAAAATAGTGCTTGCCTCTCATAAATTAAATATTCGGTTTGAGTTGACCGGCTGGGTAGGGGCATTGGCAGACGGCGGTGGCCCCCTCGTGCACGGATTTCCTACTATTCGGTCGCCGTCCGGTACAGCCACACCAAAGCCATAGACGGTCATGCTCGGATGGACGTGGTGGTCTAGTTACCGAAATTCCGAAAGTGCCTAAGAACACTGGTGTATTGTATCCAGGACTAAAAACGGACGTAAAATTCACCTTCAATGTTCAACTTCAGCCCCTGACTCGATCAGAACAAAAAGTAACGTTAACCCGCGCGTTCTTTCCTGTCAAATCCTCCCGCCCTGTCCGGGGGTGGGCGGTTGAAGACCCCCTCTAAAATCCAAACTAAGCATCGCACGAAAACGAAAGAGGTGTCACCGGAAAGCCCTCGACGAGTAGGGTCCGGGTCCACACCCCCAAAAAATTCCCCCAAAAGTGACGTCACCAGGGGGGCTATATTTTCACGACTTTTCACGACTTGCATTATGTTTTTTACTCTGGGGAGTTCATTTTGGAGGATATATGAAAAAAACAAAGTTCATTTGGAATGAGAAAAGGACAGCGAAATCGACCAGGGCTATAATTGTCTCGCCCCCCAAAAATAATTGTAGTTTTTTTAAATTGCAAAATTTTTAGTTTTCAAGTTTTCTTTAATTTTCCTTCTCCAATGGGTAGAGCAGACCGAGAAATGTTGTTGGAAGTCAACTTGTCCTAATCAAAAATGCTTACTTTAGCCAGAATTATGTGTTTGAACTGCAACATGGCAAATATGCAAAATTTATATGCAGTCAAAAACGGGGACAAATGAAAAATTCAACTCGTACGTTTTGTTGCATCCGTAACGATAAGCAAACGCTGAAAGTTTCATTAAAATGTCTATCCGTTAAAGCGTGACGACTGGTTGAACTTTTTTGGAGGTGACCTCGCTTGACCTTGACTAACTCGTTGACCCTAGATGACCTGACATAAACATTTTGAATCAGCATGTCAAATTGATGTGGGAAAAGGTGTGCCAAATTTGGGCGCGCTGCCGCGCGCCGTTCGCCCGCTATCCGCGAAAAACCTGAGGGGGCCGATTGAAGACCCCCCGAGACGGGACGGCCACTTGTAAAAAGCACGGGATGCAATTGGGTCAAACACCTCGCATGATCTTGCAAATGTTAAAGACATAACGAAATACGTCAGTTCAGTTGTTCATGAACATGTTACATTCAACGGTGACCATTTAGGGACAAACGATATTAATTGGCGATATTTCGCCATTTCGGTTCCCATGCCTGCTTCACATCCAGGATGTTGCTGGATTTTTGGATTTCCACATATTATCTTCAGCAGAAAATTAGAAAATTGTCCCTTCATTATTTTCCATTTGGAGATTGAATGGTGCTGTTCTGTAATTATCTGCTCCGTGATCAAATGCTCAAGATTCATTGAAAAGCACGAGCTGAGGGGTTAGTTCAGGCTAGGCAAAGTTAGGTTGGACTCCACTTTGACGTCACAGGTTTAGGACATAATATCCTCTCCGTATTCGAGCAACCAAACATTTTCTTCTCCATCGCGTAATCTAGAATGACCCTTTCTGAAACAATTAATGAGCTTTCGGAGCTTCTAGCGGCTTCGTCGTAAAATGACATTTCTAGAAAGAACACGATTAAGGTTGGCACAAATTCTAAACACCAGACACAGGCGGTGACGAGCAATTCAAAGCATGGGCAAAACGGCAGAGGCTGTGAACCATCACAAATGAAACTTCCGCGTAGGAAAAAAGGTAGACCATGACACATCCCAATGGAAACCTCCCTAAATTTCACCTCCCGTCCAGTCAATATCAATCACTCTCCAGCAATGTATTGGAGTTGGAGTTGTTGGAGTTGGAATGACTCCGGAATGACTCCGGAATGACTCCGGAATGACTCCGGCATTTTTGCTCAGAGGAGTTGGAGTTGGAGTCACTCCAGGATCGTCCAGCAGGAATTGGAGTGACTCATATTTTAGCAAAGGAATTGGAATGAAGGAGTTAAATTTCATGCCAATTCCAGGTACATTTTTCCCCATTTACTGCGCATAATAATTGGTTATCGGTAGTGTTTAAATGTGTGGCAGAGGCATCAATTTGGTAACATTTATGGAACCAGGCTTGACCCGACCCTGACACGTCTGAAATTGAAGACAAGGTTTGGGCCCGGCGTGCGTACGTGTGCCGGTTCAGGAGCACGGCATCACTGGACAGTGATATGCTGCATGGTAAACATTGAGTCTAAAATGAGTTTTGTCCCCTGGCCAAACGAGATTCCGCCGCGGCTGCTTAGTTGGTGAATACACTTTGTGTCAAATTCAACTTGACAACAGCTCGCGATCCCACTGCAAACGGCCCCACCATCCCTAATGTGGTACCCCTGGCTTGGGAATCATTAGTATTATTATTGGGACTTTAGGGCGCGAAAGCCCGTTCTGGCTATTATGCTGGCGTGGGAATCACTGGTTCTCACCAAATACACTTCCGGTCACCACCGACGTTCAGATTTTCCGGCTCTGCGCGAGCGCACGAGGGCGCCAGATGCCGCTGTTGTCATGGCAACCAGTAGTGGCGTGCGGGTGGTGTGCGCGTGCATGACAGCGGCGAGGGCGAGACAGTGTGGGATTTATGTGCGATGTGTAATGTAATGTATTTTCGGATCCTCCCGAGCAGGGTTTTTCAGTCTCCGTTACAGGTGCACCAATGTGCCGCACACACCATCGTCAAGATCATACACTCATAACACGGAAACACTAGCAATTTGAGCATACACGAAAATTAGAGCCTGGACATGCGCAGCATGACCGAAAGCCTCCGCCTGAAAACAATGTAGCCGCCTGAATTCCTCACATCTGGAGGCAGATTGTTCCACATTCGGCAACCTCTTGGTATGAAGGAGCGGCGCGCGAATTCTGTGCGGCATCGTGGTACCTGGAGTTCACCGTTAGCCGTGGCTCTGGTGCTCCGTTGCGATACAGTTGAGCGACAGTTAAGTTGCCCGCGAATGAGTTCTGAGTCAGTGAACTCGTTCATAATTTTGAAAACTGAGTGAGCATCTGCCTCGGATATGAACTCGTCCAATTTCAGCCATCCTAGTTCTTTCAACGTTGGCGACACATGATCCCGGTAGTGTAAGCTGGCGACAATCCTTGCACCAAAGTTTATGCATTTTTGAATGCGTCGTTTCTGGGCCTTGCTACAACTTCCCCAGACAGACATACAGTATCTTATGTGGTGGAACACCGTGTGTAAGGATGTCTGGCTACGGGAAGAAGACCGGCCCATTGGATGCCTTTTTTATGACAGCCTCGACTCAGAAGATGTTCATGTGGATGATCCTGATCCCTGCCTTCCTTTGGCCGTAACCCAGGGTGTAAATGAAGCGGGTGGCGGCCAAAGTTTTGCCCTGACGTCATCAGTATCAGTATTGGATGCTTTCTTCACCTGATGGCATGTGGAGGGCGAAATCGTCACCTATACCTGCAAATTGTGCCATGCCGCTATACGAGGGAAGATATCGGTGAGTTCCAATTTTAAGCTTCATCTGTGCCGAAAATATATATCTCAGCTGGCGGCCCATGAAAAGTTGTATGATAAAAAGGCGCCGCAGCCGGAGCGCACAAAATGTTCCAAGGAAGCGCAGTTCGACGAAGCCATCGTCACACTTATCTGCTGTGACCAGCTGCGAATAACTCAAGTCACATCATCCGCTTTCAGGAACCTGCTCCAGGTAAGGCATGGACAGACATATACCAGAATAAAAAGCCGGTATCGAATCCATCGATCCTTGTCCCATTGTCGATTTTTGGGACCCTGGATAAATTGTGTTTCTCGAAGGATCTTCTGAAATCTTGGATCTTTTTAACTCGTCGAGGGATCTTGGATCTTTTAAAAAGTACGTCTATATATTTTGCGACCATGATATTTTTTGTACGATCCTCATCCTGGTACATGTCTGATCATGGGTCATGGGGTGGATGCAGGGCGTCCTGTAAGGATTTTTAAATTTTCACGTGGGGGTTTCACCCCGGTGCATCTAATGTATGTAAGTTTTGTGAAGGGCCAGGATGTCATTTGTCTAACAGGTGACCATGCTCTTAACCAGCTTCAGCTTCCGGGGGGGGGGGGACCCACTCTAACTTTTCGCGTCCTACTATGATATATCACCAGCATATCTCACTTGAAAACACCTTCCACTGGGGGATTTTCAGTTACACTGAGGAATTTCGTGACACTTGGGAGGATTTTCCCCCACTTAACATCTTAGCGGATGCCCTGGTTTGATGTGTTTCATGGAACGTTTGCAT
This sequence comes from Imbricaverruca yamaguchii, assembly GCA_034440575.1. Taxonomy (NCBI): domain Eukaryota; kingdom Metazoa; phylum Arthropoda; class Thecostraca; family Neoverrucidae; genus Imbricaverruca; species Imbricaverruca yamaguchii. The sequence continues at coordinate 18,867 of JAOTOL010000330.1, read as the reverse complement.
TCTTGAAGTATGGGTCCTAGTGGATTTTTTTTCTCACGAATGTCGATGAGCGTTGATGTGCCCTAAAATACACAATTTCTACTTAGGACTCAGTTTTCTAGCCATGTTTGTTAACTGCAAAAAAACTCGAATTACGCATTGAAAAACAGTATTGGTAAAGTATTCAACACGCGCACGTCCGCGGGGGGGGGCAGATATCTGCCCCCTGTGGGTTTTCCTAATTTTCCGTCATACTAACTTGATTAGCAACGCCAAACCACGTATGGCTGCTCATCAGTCTTTTCCGCATATCCTCATACATTTTTGCCCCTGGGTCATATCAGGTCAGGTTACCAGGTCAGGCAAAGTGACCCAACATCCCTCCGAGTTCCAGGTGTTGCCACTGTCAGTGTTCGTCTGATCAAGATGAAACTTATAGGGTGTCATAAGGTCATCAGGGACTATAATCGTAATGCCATATAATTTTATTGTCAGTGACCTAAGGTCAGGTCAGAATTGTGGCCACCCCATTATAAACCTAAGGAGGAAAACAAAACCTATATAATTTCGCAGAAAGTGGTCCAATTTGATTTATATTGCCCATGTCACTGAGATTTGGGTCACTGTCAACCATCGAACTCAATGTTTAGACCGGTAACCTTGACTAGGTCACCAAAGACCAATTAGGGTCACGTAAGCATTTCCCTCACTAACTTTTGACAGAATTGAGGTAGAAACACGATTCTACTTCCATTATGATTGCCCGATCGGGACGCGTCGAATGCTCTGCAACATGACCTGGTTAGGCCAATATTTGACCTTGACCAGAGGTCAAGGTCAAATGTTGATCTAACTGGGCCATGTGATATATTATCCAAAGCGTTTCAACGAGACAATCACAATGGTGCAGGTTTAATTGCTCTATCTTTATGTACTCAAATTGTATTCGCCAAAAACCACCCCATCCCTTTGTAGCCCATTTGACATTCTTTGACCTCTGGTGCCCTTAATATTGGTCAGAGCGGGAAAAATGACCGAGACACTTTCGATAGAACGTGTCACAAGCTATCCAACGCAGTTCTCTATTTGTCGCTACCTAACATAGTTCTTGAGATATTGGGGGGCAGACATCAGCCACCCCCGGGCCGGCGAAGTTGGCGCGGACCGCCGGATGTGCGCGTGTTGAAAGAAAATTTCTGTATATAACACTTGGCACGTTTTGGTACAAACTTTGTAGATGTGTGTAGAGGTGTTTGTAGAGGTGTATTTTAGATACATATGAAAGTAGGCTAAATATTGCCTAAGATCTGGTAGACTCCATATCAAACCACACTTGCACTATTCTGACACTTAGCACAATAACAGTTAGAGAAACTATCAGCCGAGGCGGATTCCAATCTCGAGCGGGGGCCAAAACAGATCTGAGAGTATGGTCAAAGGTGGGGGGGTCGGCAGGTTGCGAAATGCGAGCGATAAAATTTGACACTATGTTCAATCGCAGGTTTGTGCCCGCCGAAATTTCATGTCGTTTTGACCGCAGTACGTGTGCTGCCGAATTGTTACAACTTCTCATTCCTGAGAAGATTTCACAGTTTCCGATGCAAAAATTAAGGCTGAGAACATGCTGGGGTTGGGGAAACTGGGAGGGGAAAAATAGGAGATCATGGTGGGCAAAATGCATCGGTTCGCCCCCGGGACTTTTCGACCGGGGGGGGCGGTTGCGACCCTTGCCCCCCTGGAATACGCCGCGGCTGGAAACTATGATATGGCGGTAAGGGCCAAAAGCTGGGGCATAGCTAGTTTGGACTTCCAAAAATGTTATAAAAAATAAGTGTAAAATTAAAAATAAACATTTTCAACATTTCTGAACTTTGGTCATTAACTTTCCCTTCAGGTTAAATTTTGACGCAGAAAATGGATCAAACCAGCACTTTTGAAAATTCCACTATATAAAGGCATTGTTTGATGGCTTACAGTTGCTTTGTAACAGGTCGCTGCCCCAGCATACAAAATACCGTCCTATGAGAAGATGACAGACACACTCACACGAAGACGAGTTGACAAGATCAAAAGGGAATAAGTGCAGTGCTTAGGTCTGTTGATTCCGTGGGTCTGACCATGGATATATGGACAAGCCGCACACTGACAGCGTACATGGGGTTGACGGCCAGTGTAGTGACGCCGGACTTCGTGGCCAAAACGTTATATTTGGCATGCAGAGTGATCCACGGTTCGCACAAGAGCGACAAAATTTGGACCGAGTACTCTGAGCCAATCGCTGAGTGGGAACTGGAGGGAAAGGTGAACCGGGTGGTAACAGACAACGAATTGAACATGCTGAAGGCATTTGCGCAGACCGTGCCAGGCTTTGACTCCAACGTTGGGGATGACTGGGACGAGCTAGAGCCGGCCGACCACGAGGATAACGATGTGTCCGGTCTGTACTGTGATGGCGACCTCCAGGTGACTCTGAAGGACGTCACACTGCAGTCGGGTTGTGCATGTCACACGCTACAACTGTGTGTGAAGGTCGACCTGAAGCGGGAAGTGGACTCGGTGGTGGATAACGTCATCAGGAAGGCGTCCAAAATCGTCTCATCCACCAGGCACAGCGTCTCGGACGCTGAACTCCTGTTGGCAGAATCCGGAACACGGTTTAATGTCGCAAATGCGACCCGCTGGAATGCTCAGTGGAAAATGCTTAAGAAATTCCACTCTGTCGTCACCAAACATCCATCGATCCAAAACAGATTGCAGGCATGCACGAAGGGCAGCATCAAGATGAAGCATGAGCTGGACATGGTAGGTGAGATCATTTCAATTCTGGAGCCATTCCAGGAGGCCACCGCACTGTTCAAAGCCGACGTCTGTACCAGCAGTAAAGTCATACCAGCCATCAAAAGCATGCATGGTGTCCTCAGTTAATTGGAAGACAGTGTAGTGTCAACGAAGAAGACAGTGAAGGCGCTCAGTCAGAGCGTATACAAGAGGTTTTGCGGCCTGATGGACGATCCTTTGCTGGTATCCGCGGCCTTTTTGGACCCAAACTTTGGGTGCACTTGGCTGGGCAGTGATGAGGAGACTCAAATCAGGAGCGTGTGTAAGCGGACTGTGAAGAAGGTGCTGAAGATGGTGGAGACTGCCTCGCCCTCGACATGCGAAGACGAAGAAGTGGCAAACACAGATCAGAACGAGAAGGGCCTTGGCCTGTTCTCATACTTGAAACGAAAGCGTCAGAGCACACCGATGACCACGTACCGCAATGACCAGGTGGACGAGATGGATCGATATGTAAGAGAGGCGGAGCGGCTGGACGGCACGTGTGACCCTTTGTCGTTCTGGAAAGATAGGCGTGATGTCTACCCCAAACTGTTAGAGGCTGCCAGGGCAATCTTCGCCCTACCGGCCTCGAGTGCGCCGGCCGAGCGTTTGTTCTCAACAGCTGGCGACATATGCCGTGCCGGGAGAAATCGGCTAAAGCCCGCTATGCTGGAACGACCGGTGTTTGTGAAGTGTAATACACGGTAAAACGTCATGTGTCCGTCTGCGTAGTAGTTTGCGTAACCAAATGCACGCCAGGTGGTTTTTAGAATGGCTTGTATATTTTGGGTCACTTTATAGTTATTATATCGTTGTGCATTGTGATCAGAGATGCAGCCAGGATTTTCTGAAGGAGGAGGCCAGCTATTAGTGCCGAAGGAGGAGGCCAACTTTGGATGACGGCAGTTTCGATGGCAAAATGGTAAACTATCGGCCGTAAGGTAGGCGACAATTTTCCCTTTCCCATCCCCGTGGCTGCGCCCCTAGTTGTGATTAAAACCATCATTTTTTTTTTTCACGCCGGACACAAAAACAACAGCTGCGCCAAAATCACTGGACTGGTGGCGGCTTGAGACAGCGAGTCGGGGCCCTGTCCGGCGGCAATTTCATTTGAGGGGCCATACCTGGCCCTAGACCGTTCGCCCCCACCAATTAATCGTGAACCCGGGGACGGCACCAAATCCTTACGAGCGAGGGCGGCGGCCGAGCCGTCCTCGCCAACTATGGGATTTGTTACATATGAGACACGACACCACGGCGAGACTCCTGGGACAGACCTGGTAACCGGACACATCGCCTTGCATCTGGTAGTTGTTTCTTCGGATCTCTGACCAGGATGTGGCGAGCACATCATCCGGCGTTCTACATATATTAAACATGCTGGACTGTGTATAAAATTAAAAAGGACGGAATGAAAAATGAATTAATTAGTTTGATATTACTCTTTTTTTCACTCGGAATTAGGGCTGCCTTATCAAAGAGGAATTAGGAGTCGGATTTTAACTCCTTTTTGGCATGACCCGGAATTTGGAGTCATTCCACTTTGTTAGGAAGAGGAGTCGCAATTGGAGTCACTCCTGATTTGGAAAGAATAGTCGGAATGGAGTCATTCCTTTAATTTAATTCAACTCTAGGGGCACTGCCCTCCAGATGGTCGACCATTAAAAGTCCCTATCCCGATTCAGCTCTGGTCGCAACTTTCTAAAATAATTATAGCAGTTTCGTTCTAAACTGCGTTTCCCGTCCCCCGTCCCCCGAGTATTAAAAGTATCATTAAAGACCATTAAAAGTATCCCCGTTCCCCGAGTCGTTGCAGTGGATATCGTGCCGAACATCTAAAGCGTGTTCAACAACTACAGACTCAGGAGTCTGTAGTTGACCAACCGTAGGACTACGGTTGGTCCTTGGAGAGCGTTCATGTTCTCATTCCGGCCCTTGTTCAACGGCCCACCACTCTCGCCAATGTACGCTTCATTGCACTCGCATGCCAGACTGCAGACGGTCCCCGATCTCTTAGGTCTTTTAGAAGGCAGCATGGCTTTCAAGGATTGTCCGGACGCATGAGCGATTCTCAACTTGTCTCCTGTTTTCCTTTTTCGGTGTCTATGTTCGCGGCAGACGTAGCGCTTTTCTTTCGGTAACCGTCGCGGCAGGGACCTTGTCGAAGGTTCCGGGTTCAACACTCGCACCGCTCGGGGCATTTCCCAATGCCGCGCCCACCGGCGCAACAGTGCGTGCGGCACCATTAGTCGTGATTGTGCAAGAGGTGCGTCGTGAACCACCCAGTACAAAGGTCTCGTCGAGATTGGACAGTTAGTAGTTTATGCTGTCATCGTGACATACTTCAGGGACCTTTCTGCGAGACAGTGCACGCACCTGAATTGCGATCGATCATAAAATGCACATCCAACGCTGCTCACATCAGCTATGGCCATGAAGATCAACATGATCATAAAAAACAAGACCGGAAATTGATGTCTCTTGAGATAAGAGTTGTTTTCCGATGTCGTCCAACAAAAAATGTAAGAACGGGAGTTCCATGAACCCCCGGCTCATTTGCTTGTATGTTTATTGCGGTTTAGGGGCGCATCAGCTGTAATGGTCATGCAGCGCCCAGCGTTCCAGTGCCAAAGCGCAACATTTCTAGCGGGAGCCCTTTCCACCCTGTTCCTACGCTGGTGCCTCCGACCTGTCCGGCTTTTAGAGCACATCATCTCCACTTTTAGTGGCCTATATCTGTTTTACATACTGTCCATTACCAGATAAGTTACCACGTTTTTCCAGCACTTGAGTTACTTCTTGTTTGCTGCCAGGTGGTATGCTGCATTTGATCATTCTTGGGTAAGTAGAATTGTGAACTAAAGCGTACCTGGGACGAGGCGGCCAACACTGACCGTCTCCGCTATACATCCCAAGCCACATCGAAACGTACGCGACAAATTCCCCAGGCACGATTCGTTCGTCATTAAAATTCAGTGCCATAAAGCAGTGTCTCCAACCTATTAGAATATTACCACCTTGACACGATCCACCACCTGGCAAAACAGCAGCAACAGCATGCTGTCATTTACGGTATTAAAGAGCTTTCGAGGAGTAACTTATAAATCAGACCTAGCACACAAAAAAATCGGAGAACGGAAGTTTAGTCTGGCAATTGGTGGTCGTTGGTTTTACGACACGTCGACCGTTGAGTCATGTAGCGTCGCCAATCTCTCACGCCGATCGGTCGCGGGCGAAGAGTAGCGACAGGTCGAGACTCAAACCCACAATTTTTCGATTGTGAGACTTACCCCCAGACTACCCGTTCCCGAGAAGTCTCGCAATTAAAAATGCTCGCATCTCCCTGGCGAGCAAACAATTACTACAGCACACATTCCTACTTTGGTTTCCATGCACCTCTTGACACCAGCAAATCGGGCCGGACGGAGGCTTTAAACCTGTCTCGTGCTCGTAGTTACGTACCAAAACGACATACATTTCCCACCTTCACTCCATTGATTCCTGCATACTTTAGATCTGCATCTCCCGGATGGCCTGCATTGAACCAAGGTACCATGTGGTCCTATAGCTAGACACTGCAATTGTCCTTTGCGATTTTCACAAAGTGAGACTCGTCGAGGGCGACCGGGCGGCCGGCGATGGGCACCTCTTCAGATCACAATGCCCGGCAAACCAGTTGGCACGCGTCGGCGTACATTTATCTGCAAACCGACGTCACAGCGGATCCATCATCGGCACAACTTCGGAAAACACAGTCTCAAAACCCTGTACGACAGAGTCTGCGCGTCATCTGCGCCACTCCCACGACAATTGTAACAATGATCCGGAGAACAAATAGTCTAGCTATGCTGGCCGGCGGGACCGCAACCTATTTCTTCGCCACAAACTGCTCGCCCTTCTTGATAGACGCGAGCAGCTCGGGTAACGAGTTCTTGACCAGCTGCATCTCGAAGTCGGACAGCTGACCCAGGCCCAGGTTCTTCTCCAGGCCGTTCTTCTGCAATAGCGGTGACAAAACGGCGTCAACGAGAAAACGGCGTGCCAAATAGAATCACAACCTGGTCTGGAAACTCGGCAACCAGCCATCCGGCCTGCAAACAGGCCCGCCTTTCTCCGGCGCCAGCAATGGACTTACTGACGAGGGCGCACTAATGCCAGACATAATCAAGGTTTGATTCACATGACTACCAGAAGATGACGGTCTCGATTGAGAACTCACAGCCACACCGACTATTACACACGGTTCGATGATTGATGACACAGCTTCAGTGTTAGTTGCATCATAGTGAAACAGCGAACAAATCAAACGCGCATTTAAAATCGGCTAGTTACACCATCCGCCCATTACGCACATCGTCACCATCATTATGAAAGTGAAATTCAGGCAAAGTGCGCGACCCACAACGTGTTGCTATGGATTCAATGCGAGCTATAACGTTAAATGAATCGACTGCGACGCTACACCCTTAATAGACATGATTGCCCACGCAGCGATTCAGCAAAGCACTCATCGCGCCAGCAGCGCCAGCCGAGCAGCCACATTCCCACTGACCCCCAGCAGGCAGGGAGTGCTGAAGTAGGGGCTCTCGGTGACGTCCGAACGCACGAAGGTGCACTCGATGACGCCCGGTTCACCGCTGAGCGCGCGCAGCAGCGACATGGCGAACCTGGCGCCGGCGAACGCCATTGAGAGGGTCGCCGAGCCGGCACCGGCCTTTGCCTTCACCACCTCGGTACCGGCGTCCTGTGGGGAGTGGCGCCGGGTCAGGCGGGTGGTCTGCGGCAGACACAGGACGGTAGCCGTGACCTCGTGGTGGGGGCTGTACACAACACACCACAGCACCGGGTCAGACGGGTGGTCTGTGGCTGACACAGGACGGCAGCCCGTCACCTCGTGGTGGGGGCTGTACACAACACACCACAGCACCGGGACAGACGGGTGATCTGTGGCTGACACAGGGCAGCGTCCCACCACCTCGTGGTGAGGGGCTGTACACAACACACCACAGCACCGGGTCAGGGGGTGGTCTGCGGCAGACACAGGACGGTCGCCGTGACCTCGTGGTGGGGGTGTACACAACACACCACAGCACCGGGTCAGACGGGTGGTCTATGGCTGACACAGGGCAGCATCCCACCACCTCGTGGTGGGGGGTTGTACACAACACACCACAGCACCGGGTCAGGGGGGTGGTCTGTGGCTGACACAGGGCAGCGTCCCACCACCTCGTGGTGGGGGGCTGTACACAACACACCACAGCACCGGGTCAGACGGGTGGTCTGTGGCTGACACGGCAGCATCCCACCACCTCGTGGTGGGGGGCTGTACACAACACACCACAGCACCGGGCCAGGGGGGGTGGTCTGTGGCTGACACAGGACGGCGGCCCGTAACCTCGTGGTGGGGGCTGTACACAACACACCACAGCACCGGGTCAGACGTGTGGTCTGTGGTTGACACAGGACGGTAGCCGTGACCTCGTGGTGGGGGGCTGTACACAATACACCACAGCACCGGGTCAGACGGGTGGTCTGCGGCAGACACAGGACGGCAACCCGCCACCTCGTGGTGGGGGGCTGTACACAACACACCACAGCACCGGGTCAGGGGGGTGGTCTGCGGCAGACACAGGATGGCAGCCCGTGACCTCGTGGTGGGGGCTGTACACAACACACCACAGCACCGGGTCAGACGGGTGGTCTGCGGCAGACACAGGACGGCAGTCCGCCACCACGGCCATCCATCGCATACAGCTGAACTGTACACAGCACACCACCGCACCCAGGACAACGTTACCACGCAAAACGTCAGGAATGCCAACAGGGCACCACTGCCAGTGTCATCACCTCCACCACCCACATGTATTGACATAATACGATCTAAGTCTGAAGCTGTCCGCTTGACGAACCTTTCGATATTTTACGAGGCGGTGGTTATTGGGTTTACGACACGTCGACCGTTGAGTCATGTAGCGTCGTCAATCTCTCACGCCGATCGGTCGCGGGCGAATAGTGGCAAAGAGTAGAGACAGGTAAGACTCGAACCCACAATCTTTCGATTATGAGACGAGCAACACATTTTACGAGGCATTCAACCGCTAGGTCATATAACGCTGCTTGCCTCACATGCCGATTGGTCGCGAGTCGATTCGGTAATTCAGCCAGCTGTGGAATCCGAACTCACGACGTTGCGATGAAGAGCCCAATGCTTTACCGACTGAGCTACCGCGACCCCTGTCTCCCGCTTGAGTGAAGCCTCAGCCCAGTACACTGCCGCCCGGCCGGCGCACACACCTGGATACGCTCCGTGAGTGCGGTCAGCTGGTCGGCCGGGAACTGCACGGCCGGCGTGCACTGTGACGTCACGGGGATGATTGTGACGCCCGCGTGGCCGCCGATCACGGGGCAGTTGACCTTGCGTGGGTCCAGGCCCTGGGAGCAGAGCGGCAGCGTCAACACAAGAACAGCACAACTCTGTCGTCTCTCTCCCTGTCTGTCTCTGTCTCTCCTCTCTCTCTCTCTCTCTCTCTTTGTCGGTCAATAAATCGTCCACAAACACGGTTCTGCGTCTGCCAATCACAAACGAGGACAAGAGGCCGGCTATTAGGCTCATATTTCGCAGGAACCAGACCGGTGACCACGCCGCGACAGGAAACTCTGCGCTTGTGGACCGACCGCAACCGCGCTGTCCTGACAGTCTGTACACACCGTACCTCCAATTTTCGTGGAGGTGCAGGATCTTCACGAGCAAATAAAACCTATCTCCACAATTCGGCACAGTGAATTTGAATTTGGTTTGGGCACTCGGTACCCATTAGAGGACCCAGCCGACGAAAACAGTATCATCAGTCCCAGCGTACGTGCTTAGAAGAATAAAATGCAGCCGAAATTAGCATCCATCTGGACAAAATAAGCCTAATCTGCATAAAGTGCCGCACGCATGTAAACCAAATCCGCCGTTCCGAATCATCGAACTGTCGTAAGTGCCACACTATGCCAGGGTCCTTTTCGTCTGTCCGGTCTTCCCGCTGAGTCATGTCGCACACAACAGCTCAGCGCGGCACCCAACATCAAGCTGCCGCTCACATGCGGCAGTGCGCCCGGCATCGGGGCGCACTAGTCAGGTGGCACAACCACAACTGGCCGCCGGCTCTCAGTCAGCGCTGGTTGAACCGGAACGGGCTTAATTCTACTATAATTAAAATGAAATACAATTTAAACAAGGAAACGCGCGCACTTCGAAGAAGACATTCAGAAACATGCCCATTAACACGAAAATGTCAACATTGCGTTAAAGTCTGAGTGAATGAAGCACAACTTAAAACCAGGAAAAACAATATTAGAAACGTGATGATCGGGTCGGGTCAGGCAGGGTGGCTCAGATCAACTTTTGTCAGTTACAAGGGGTTAGTTTCCTCACGAGGTTAGTCCGCACTCGTAAAATAATTCAAGTCACAGCCACTTGAAATAACATGCAAGAAGATACCACAGTATATAATATAACATTACACAGAACCCCAACCAGGATTTGGTGTGCATTAACTAGCCGGAAAGTCGAGGGATCCATCCCAAGACCCACTGGTAGCCACGATACTTTGGAACTCGTCTAGTGAGCCACTGGTAAGCAGCACCGGTCCCCTGGAGATCTCGGTCTCCTGGAGATCCATTGGGCGACCCAGAGGACCACGTCCCGAAGGCCCATCTCAGCTGGAATCCAATGCCGCACACCTTGAGTTCGGCGATGAAGGTGTTGGCGCGCACAATATCCAGCGTGCTGACGCCGAATATGCGGTTCGGGTCGTACACTCCGGCCTGTTTGAACACCTCCGACGCTATCGGTACCGTGCTGTTCACCTGGCGGCCATGACACGTTAACGTCACCATACGTCGACACGCACGTCATAGGTTAACGGCACGACACGCCATCATCACAACCAGGGCTGGATGTATACCCCGTAATTCTTGATCGGAGATAAATTTTTTGGAGGAAATCGAATACGGAGAGCATATTTGGATTGAAAGCTTTAACATCAAAATATCAATTCAACCTCCAAATGAGAAAATGAGACGCTAATTTTATAGAGAGCATGATGTTCTGGGTGCAGAAAATACAGCAACAGCCTATTTTCCCCAAGCCTGATCCCGGCACACGTCAACGTCATCGCATGTTAATGCGACGACACCTCCAAACGCCACAGGACGTGAACATCACACTTGCCCATGGTGCGACAGGTAAATGACAGAAGCCGAGGTCACACGTCAATTTAACCACACGTAACCGTTGTGAATCAGTGCCTTGAAATATATCTTCTTCTTTTTTTGTGTGTGGAACAGAGTGGGAGGAGCATGATGCAAAAAAACCCACCTGATGTTAACACGCGCACGTCCGGGGGGGGGGGGGGCAGATATCTGCCCCCTCCGGTTTTTCCTCCTTTGCCGCCAAACTAATCGGGTTAGCAAGGCCAGACCTCGCATAGCTGTTCATTGGTCTTTTCCGCATATCCTCATATATATTTCATCCTGTGTCCTCTCAGATCAGATCACCAGGTCAGTGGAAGTGACCCAAATACACTCGGAGTTCTAGGTGGCATAACTTCCACAATAATTGGGCGATTGATTTCACACTTATAACATGTCATGATCTCATCAGGGACCATAACATGTATGTCGGGTTCTGTTTTCGTAGCATTGACCTTAGGTCAGGTCGCGGTCATGGCTTCCCCATTATAGGGCTATTATAAAATATGCAAATGTTTCCTGGTTACATATTTTCGCTCGGAATAACCTCACAACGGTTGTGGCATGTAGATGGAAGCTATACTCAATGTTAACGCTGACATTTTTGCTCAATGACCTCACCAAGGTGTCTGAGGTCACCTGAGATCACTACACATTTCTGCGCATTACATCGCACTGCATTGAGCTCAAAGGCTGAAATTACCGTCATTGTGCTTGTATCGCCAAGACGTGTCGATTGCTACATTACATGACCTCCCTAGGCGACTTCATGACCTTAATCTGAGGTGATGACTTCATGGCCTTGACCTGAGGTTCGGTTGACCTGACCTTAAATTACACCGCCTATTGTCCGTAGCGCACTTCAAGGACTGTCAAATAGAGTTCGTCGTTTGTTTCTATCTGTTGCAGGTGCTGAGATATGTGTCAATATCCGAGTCTCACCTGATCTGGTCGAATTTGACCTGATGGCCCAGTGACCTGAATGTTGACCTCAGCGAAACAGTGACCGAAAAACTTTCGATAGAGTCCGTCACCAGCTATCCAACGCCGTTTTCCGTTTGTCGCTAGCTAGCATAGTTCCAGAGATCTTGGGGGACAGACATCTGTCCCCCGGACATGCGAAGTTGGCGCGGACCGCCGGATGTGCGAGTGTTAAAAATGTGCAAATGTGTACGACTAATGTCTATTGATTAGATATTGTATCTGACCTTTGTTCACTGTTTCATGGTGTGGATAAGCCGGTGACGTTGGGTAGAGAATGATCTAGGAGCTGGGTATCGTTGGCATAGGATATTAGGCGGTCATGAAGGAGGAAAGAGGACAGGTTGTTGATGAAGATGAGAAAGAGGCGGTTTTAGACCGCCAGGCCCGATGATGGCGGTTTGCCTGGCGGTCACAAGTATCGCAGAGGGAGACCAGAGCTGGGTCAGTTGATGAGCCTCATCTCACAAGATGTCGACTCACCCAGACCCAGCGAGGTTTTCATACCGCGCCTCTGTTATGGGCGCTAAATGACCAACCATGGTCGATGCGCCCTAAAACCACAATCACACACACACATTCATACCGCGCCGCGATCGCATGGAATAGGCTACCGCCTGTCACCAGGCAAATACCGAGTCGCTCTGCATTCATAAGTTCTTTGGCGCAGAGTCGCTAGTTTTACTATAGAGGTGTAAGTCTTTATACACTGTATGTTCTTGAAATGTTTCTGATGCAATTTTCTCTACCTGATGTGCTCACGCAACATTGTCCGGGTGCAGAACAGCGACCACGTGGAAGTACCCCAATACACGACTTTGACTATTACGAAATACCACTGTTAAACAAAAATGTGAAGGAATGTCCAAAGTTCACGTCTACGCACTAGAATGCCAAATTCCATCACGAAATAGAGTTATGATTATACATATGACAACAGAAACGAAATGCATTCTTCAAATTATTTCAAAGAAACAGAAAGCACTAAAAATGTTATGTCAAAAGCTTCTCGTCCATCAAAGTTCACTATACACGGACAGCAGGTAAAGCAAGCACCAGCTAAAATATACGTAACTTGGAAAAATGAAACATTCAGTACACCGGTGAAAATACCTGGTTCCTATTTCAGCACAAAACAACTGACGCTCGCGACCGTCTACGTCCACCCACAGTAGGGTGGCACTTAGCATGGGTGTGAATTTTCAGCATTCGAATTTCGAACTGCTCATTTGCCTGGTAGTTTGTATGGATGAGGAAACGCTAAGTATGAAATTTCAGCCAGATCGGATATTTAGACCACGCGCCATGACCTTGAAGTTTTATACATACACTAGCTGAAAAACCTATATATACACTAGCTGAGAATAAAGAAGTAGTAGTACATATGTACATATGTTCATATGTACTACTACTTCTTCATTTTCAGCTAGTGTATATATAGTTTTCAGCTAGTTGATGTATAAAACTTCAAGGTCATGGCGCGAGGTCTAAATATTATCCGATCTGGCTGAAATTTCATATTTAGCGTTTTCTCATCCATACAAACTACCATGCAAATGAGCAGCTCGAAATTCGAGAGTTGAAAAATAAGTGCCACCCTAACCCTCAGTCCATCATGAGACGTCTCTTCTGAGCCAGAGGCGACCGACCGTCAGCACCCCCTCCCTCCCTCACACTCCATTCTGTGACGTCTCTTCTGAGTCAGAGGTGACCGTTCTGTCTGCACGTGTGTTGTGATAGCCGTCATACCACCACAACCACCAGAGAATGCCTACTGGATTGGTTCGTCAAATAAAGCAAACTTGCACACATGAACAGTGAACTTACCGGGTTTGAGATGATTGCGATTAAGGCCTTAGGGCACACCTCGGCGGCGGCGACGCACAGGTCGCGCACGATCGAGGCGTTGGTGTTGAAGAGGTCATCGCGAGTCATGCCTGGCTTTCGGGGAACGCCAGCGGGTATCACCACCATCTCGCAACCCTCGAGCGACGCCTAAAACCGGCAGCCAACCAATGTCAGAGCATACGCACAGACACACACACTTCGAGTTGTCACCAGTTGTCCCCAGCGCCGCACACCCCGGGTGTTTAGGTGCCCGAGCACTAAATCATACACCAGTCCAAACTATTCCAAAAGTTACATATATGTGTGTAATGACACACATGTCTAACTTTTTGATGATTATTGGTCTTATGACGCGTCGACGTCGGACATCTCCCACACCAATTGGTCGCGGGAAAAGAGTACCGACAGGTTAGGCTTGCACCGACGACCTTACGGTTTGGCGACGGGCATCTCATCCTTGGACTACTCACCAGGCTACCAATCTCTACATTTCACAATCTTCGAGCAGCTATCATCACAATAGGCCAGTTAGGACTCCATATTCGCCCACAAAACTTCAAAAGCATCAACTGCGGAGTCCACAGATATTCTCCACTCACGTATTTGTATCTCCAAATGTATACGTCAGATTTCTGTTTGAGATCATGTTAGAGACCAGAGGTCACAGCCAATATTTGCCAATTTTTGGCAAATTTTCTTATTTTGGTAACATGCATATTCTTCTAAGTTACCATTTTCACATTGGTATGCACAAAAAAACATCAAGACAAGGTATTTATCCGATTCATTTGACCTCCGTTGAGTAGCCTGAGGCCAGGTCACGAGAGTGCAATAAGAGCCAAGCCTAGTTAGAAACTGCTATTTCATGGCTTATTTCAAGTTTTCATGACCTAAACAGTGTCAAAGTTGCATTGCACGACGTAAGCTACCATAATATACTGATATAAGATTTATTCTCCTTCAAATACCCCATTAAAAAAAAGAACTTTATATTTCCCAATTATCCTAAAATAAAAATACAACCATTTTTTGGAGCACATTCGTCGAGAGGCTTTCGATGCTACCTAGTTTGCTTTGATGTAATGCTTAGTTTGAAGTTAGCTGGTGTGAGGATCTGAGCAGACAGCGCAGGTTAGCCCCTTGCCCCCAAACGATCTAGAGGCAAAGGCAAATCCAAATGCTAAGTTTTCAAAACTGAGAATGCAAAAATAAAGACCAGCACCTCCCACTCAACATTTGTTGTTGAATAAGGACTTAAAAAAAATAAAATCTCAATCTTTATCCCAATAGATGATGAGAAAAGGCCCTGGAAGTTTCTTCTCTCTGCCCCAGCCCCTGCACAAATATTAGGTGCGTCGCGGCTGGTTTCGCGGTGGAGTACTCATCCGCCGGTGGTGGTCGCCGAGTGTCCAGCAGAGACCCACCTTAAGCTGATCGGGTCCAACGAATCCGGTGACATGTGCCGGCGTCTCGATGTGGCTCAGGTCAGCCGCAACACCCGCTGTGTGGACGATGTCGTACAGTGACAGCTGGGTCACCTGCGGCGCCTGTTTCATCAGCAGTGAGAGTGGCTGGCCAATCCCACCGCTGGCTCCCATCACGGCCACCTTGTGCTGGGCCTGCAAAACACCATCGCCTGGACCTTACCGCAACAGCCGGGTCTACAGTACACCATCACTTCCACACTGCTGCAACATCCAGGTTCACAATACACTATCATCTGGGGGCAGGGATGGCTGAGTGGTTAAGGTATTGAGCTCTGGGTACCAAAGGTCCAAGGTTCAACCCTCACACCACTTGGGAAATTTCCCAATGCCGCGGCCGCCAGCGAGAACCTGTAATATTTCTGCAACTACTCTGGTGTTTCTTAGTGGATACTAATAGCTTGTACCACAACAGCTACAGTGAAGTCCTGTGATTGCATGGAACCATGCTTTATTTGGCTGAAATATGATTCGAAACAATCTTTGTCTGGCTAGAGAAGCGTTCGGCAAGCAGCACAGGCGAATTTCCATGTTCCCCGAATCGAACAGAGGTGTTCATAGCACAGCAGGTGTATCTGCGCTGCATAAGACAAGTGTGTTGAACTCCAAACACACATTTTAATCCCATAATTGAAACATTTTTAGGTTGTACTTAGTAGGGGCGGATCCAGCGATCATCAGTGAGGGGACACATTTCCTCAGAGGGGTCTTTGGCAGAAGACTTCACTAAGTGGGGGAGGGGTACACTGGAGCATACTGATTGGGCACTTTTCATCCCTAAGGGTAGTATTTTCACCTGAGATACATTTGTGGCCAACAAATCTGTTGAGCATAGGGTGGGGAGGATGCACCCTGAACTTCCTGAATGGATGCTCTCCCCGACCGGAGGAACCACCTTTCCATAAGGGGAAAGGAAGTGGCTACAGCTATCTGCTTGCAGCAGACTGAGCTTGAAAGAAGACTGGTGACCAGCCGGCGACACCAGACACTACTATCCATGAGACAGGCCACAGCCATGTCATTCATACCCTGTCCCCAGCATCCTGCAGGGCTTGAACAGTAGGACAAAATGCACCATGTCTCTGCCCAACACTTGTCCAAGCCAGCAAAAACAGCATATGCTGAGCAGGAAGGAGAGAACGGAGCACCTTCCAGCCTGCATCTCAGAAGTTCAGAAAATCAATAGCAGCCAGCTGATGTCAGGCCACTGTCTGACATCTTACTCCACAGCTGACAGTGAGCCACTATCATCCCAACAGCAGCCTGACATCTTCCCAACATCAGCCCTGTGGCAGTTGTGTGGGCTCGGTGTTGACTGCATCTCAGCATGAGCAAACATTAACCCCCACTCCCAGCTGGCAGAGGGCCATTATTGGCATGTTCACTATGCAGGACTTTGGTTGAATGTGGCACATGCCCCATAACTGTTCACATCTATTGCTTATTGCTGTATGTGAAGGATACTATGCATACCTGCTGGATGATAACTATGAAGAAGCCATCACAGACATTGTGTGTGAGGCATGTGCCAGTGCTGTGCCTGCTAAGTGTTAGTTACTAGTTCCTGTTGCATAGTGTTTGTGTCAGTGGAATACTTGGGCAGTGATGTCGGAATGCCCTGGCCCATTGTTCATAGCAGATGGTGCTGCCTTCACTGATCACTGCTGCAATGTTCTCATGTTCAGAGGAGCAGCTGATCCCTCCCCAAGTTTGCCAAAGGCTTTGTGCGGCATTGTGCATGAAAATATCAGTGGCAGATACAAAGTGGTTGCAGGTGTATGCCACCTCTCATGGAGTGTGTGTGTGTGTGATTGTGGTTTTTAGGGCGCATCGACCATGGTTGGTCATTTAGCGCCCAGACCACCTCTCATGGAAAAGTAGCATTCATTCAGTAGGGACACACTTCTTTGAATGCTCTAGTGCATGCTCCCCCACCCAGACCCCACTGCTAAGCAGATTTTCAGTACAGGTTACTCCTTTTAGAGTTAGAGAGAAAAAGGTGCCCCTTTGAGATGATCAGGCACAGAGTACATCCCCTTCAACCAAAACAAAATTGTCAGCTAAAGGCACTGAATGTGACCCCACATGGTGAATCTTCAATGTGTGCCTGAAATCCTGGAGTTATGAAGGTACAGATAGGTCCAATGGTGATGTTGAGCCAACAGGGTAAGCATAATGTGAACCAAACTCCCACCCTAGGTAATATGGCAGTAATGTGTAATGACTGATGCCAGGGGCTGTCCCCATCTCCCAAACACAGATGGATATGTGATTTCGCCCCAGACATTGAGGAGCATTGGCAGCAGTGCCCTACAGATAAATTAGTGCCACTCCAGAAAAAATACCTCAATGATATTGCTGGATCTGCCCCTGTTCCCACTAGAGAATTTCCACTGGAGGGTCTGTTCCACACATTGCCTGAGTGGAGGTACACATTAAGCTAGCATCCTGACTATCTGGTCAGATCAGGTGAAACTTCAATAAAAATGGTGAAAATGAAATAAACATGAACAGCCATCTAATGCACTTTCTGCATCCTCTCCTGCCTAGCACATATAGTCATTCATTAAGAAATTCATGAAGGATTATCTTCAGAAAATCCCATGGAAACCTAAACACAAACCTTCAATATGAAATAAAACATTTCTGTAGGAAATATATTCCATTCATTAGTGTTTAGGAAACTAGGTATACACCTAGTGTTTGTAATGCTACACAACCATATTTTTCATGTTTGGAAAATGGCACACCACTACAAAATAGTTACCTGCTTTAAAGTTGCTCTTTGTAGGTGGCTGGAGAATATTCATTGAAAGGAACTGTATAAATATGCATTAGGTACCACATTTTTTTGCATTCAGTAAACACTGTACAATTACTAATTACAGCCATGCAGAACCAGCAGCAGAAATATTTGATGCATTATGTCTTAAATGTTCAGAAACCCCCCTCTACCATGACCTTATTTTGCTCACAATTTGAAAAGTAAGGATTTCAATTTGCACAGAAATAAGCCGGTAATCCCATCACCTTGATCATAGCAGGATTCATAGATTGCATTGGAATGATAAATTCAAAGAATTCCTCAAACACCTCAAAGCACAAATTTACAAATCATAGAAACTGCTTCCTTCTATCTATCTATCTATCTACCAAACTGCCAAAATATGAGCAAGGAACTTTGATCCATTTCAAGTCGGCTTACCTGACTTGAAACGGAGAAATTCCGCGAGACTGCCTTAAAGGCAGCAATATGTTCTTGGTTGAGCAATCCTGGAAAGCATTTTAATTATACGGCAGCCCTGGGCTGTGATATCAGTGACAATACACCTGTGCGACTCGAACGAAAGACGATAAGACCCCAGCACCACTGATCAGACCAGCGAAAAAGGTTGGGTAGTGGAATAGGCGAATGTCTAGGTGAAGCGCGCATGCGCCGACAAAAAAGGAAGAAAAAGACTGATATTTTGCGTATTGTCGTCCTAATATGAAACAAAATGACCATTGCTAGTTTAAT
>JAOTOL010000329.1:0-47710 GCA_034440575.1 Imbricaverruca yamaguchii | reverse complement strand
GATTCGTTTTTAAGCGTACTTGATGCCCTCCCCGTCCCTTCTCGTCCCCCTGCACACACAACCGCTTTCACTTGACGGTCCCCTCTGCACAGACCTCACAGTCCAGCTTCAGCTAACTGTTTTTATTTTGTTGGATACTTAAATGATATGCCCATTTTCGTTGGCTCGGCACTAAATCAGGCATGCTCCAGTTTTTTCTGTGGCTTTATCTTTTCTAATGAAATGCATTTCTGGTTTATAAAATGACACTGATAAAATAAAAAGTTGTTCTATGTTTCGGTGGATGACACGCTATGTGTGGACAATGAAGTTAAGGTGAGTGTATGCATATTTTTATCATTGCTTGCATTCATTTGAAATTCTAGCATAGGCGTAGGAACAGGGGCAGGGGTCCATGGCTCTTCCACTTTTCAAAGGGAGGGGGGCAGTAATGGTAGCTGGCTCTCCCACACGAGATATTTAAATTTCTTAGCCAGTAGCATACACACATTTAATATATGAAGAAAGAAAGAACACCTACTTGCAATTCATAACAAAGTATACGCTGCATATCACATCGCGGCACTTCCACTCGCACCACTCAGGACATTTCCCAATCCCGCGGCCTACCGGCAAAACAGCGTGGGCAGCGCCATTAGCCGTGATCGTGCATAAAGTACGTCGTGGACCATCCTATAAACAAACAAACACCATTGTGCTTCATTTTTTTAAGTCATGCACGCTTAGGCACGGCCTTACACCAGCGCAACTGATTCATGAGTTGATGTAATGTTCTAGAATATGGATATTCGAACCTTATGTTATGGCATAACAAGTATATAAAGCAGATCATGCGTCAGCCAGTAAGCCGAATACATTTATACACCAGAGCTTCACTGTGGTTCTTTGATTGCTAACATATTTAACATTAATTTCATTAATTTTGCATACAGTAGAAAATCATTATGGCTGAATGCAGTAGCGTAACACAATCAAGGTAAGGCATACAATTCACAAGTACAAGTTTCTTGCCTTGATTTTACATAGCCATGCAATATATGTATTTCCCCTTGGCCCAAGCTGCCATACACTTCAACATTTACATGCATCTCGATTATTAAAGCATGCAAATTACTGCCACGATGCATCCATTGCGTGGCTGTAACATGGAATAGAACGCACAAATTTCCATTTTTCAAAGGATTTTCACACTTGTGTACAGCCCATAGATATCCAACCTTTTGAGAGAGATGCCTGGGTATCATTGTTGCTGGTATCCAGCATAGCAAAATACTGCTCTCCATCATTTATTATGGTAGCATAGATACAATAGTGAGGTTCACGCCATATTATACAAACTTCAAGTGTGAGAACTCCTCTTGGAATTCCAGAATCCCTCAAAGGGGATTAGGCGCTCGTGATGTGACCTGACAAGGTCACGTGAGGAGTATCTATGAAGAAGTGATAATGTGACGAGTGACGAGTGATGCTTGTTGTGTAACCTGACAGGGCACATGACGAACATGGCAATTGACCGGAGAGATCTTTAGCTGGGTAACTGCGTAATGGCATTGACAGCACGTCAAACATATAATTCACGTTATGTCGTTCAACAGAAATGGTTCGGTCAGATAGTGGGCTCATGGTATATGCAACAAGCTCTGCTTAGCAAGACTCTGATCCCAGAATCTATTCAATGACGACATTTTGATTAAAAGTACTAGGACATCGAATTACAACGGAGGCTACTAGCAATGCTTTTCATCGTTCAGTAATGTGTTGGTCCAAGCTAGGAGTTAAGAACCCCGAAGAAGGGGATGCATTTATGCCGATTGCAGGTTGCATATTTCTGAAAACACGATTTATGGTGCCAGCAGTTAAATGGGCATAGCAATGTCGATTTTTGTGCCATGTACTCCATAGACGTCATTGTTAAGCTATACAAATATTGGGGCATGTGTAGTGGCTTACCGAAGTTTGGGCATTGGAGCAGTCCCAATCTTTGTCTGCCAAACACCAGATCAAAGAATTTCAACCAGCGATCACCCGTCTTTCCTGTTTCTCATGCTCTCTAGCATCAGTGATGATACTTCTTTGCTATGGGTCAGCAAGTAAGCTACTTTATTCCTTATTTTTCTCCTCACCACCATCGGTGAACATTTACAACAGGGGACATCTTAACACGCGCCCTGGAGGGGGGGGGGGCGAAATCCGCCAACCCCTCCTGTTTTTCGTAGATAACTCCAGATTTTACCGGCCAATATACGTCATTGTTTGTGTACCTGCTTAGAAATGAACGGCACACTGTTTAAAGTAAGACAAATGAAAATCTACCAAACATTTTTCCAGTTAGGGGACGGTAAACTCAAAAACATTTATCAGCGCCAGACCACAAATATCGGCGCTGATGCGCTTCCCGCATATCGGCAAAAAGGAAGTGCTCTTGGCAACACTAGCAACTTGTTTGATGTATATTGTTATACTACATTGTTCCAAAAGTCATATCAGGTCACCGAGGTCAAGTCAGGTCAAGTTTATGACAGGTTAACACACGCCCTGGTGGGGGTAGATGGCGAAATCCGCCCACCCCTCCGATTTTTCGTACACAACTCCATATTGTACGGGCTGATATGGGCCATTTTTTCCGGTACCTGCTTAGAAATGACCGGCGCATTGTTTAAATCAAGACAATTAAAATCGGCCGAAACGTTTTTACGTTATAGGCCGTTAAAGGGTTTTTTTAATCGCAGCGCCAGACCACAAAAATCTGCGCTGATGCGCTTCTCGTATATTGGCAAAAGGGAAGTGTTCTTGACAACACAAGCGGCTTTTGATCCATATTGTTATGCTATATCATTTAAAAGCCATGTTAGGTCGCCGAGGTCATCATGAGAGGCTAAAGGAACCAAGCATGGTCAACTGGAATGTTGTCATAAGTGGAAATGACTGTCATGCGATTGACGTCGCTTTGCATGTTACACCCTACACATCCTACTATTTGTCATTGTGGTGCTTAAGTGTTTCTATACTTTATTCATGTATTTCACTCCTTTCTCTGCGAAGCCGATTGTGCCGAGCCGCCTAACGGAGCAGTCAGTTGGGCAGCCCAGTTCCGGTAACTGGAGCAGGTAATGACCTGATAAAGTGCTTCTATACGGGTGACCTGAGGTCAAATGGCGGATCTGGCACATGCATTACATCATTAGTAATGTCCAAAACAACATTAGTGCCAATTTTGGAACATTTAAACACAATCATAACTGATCCATACCAATGACAAGCCAAGCCACGCAAAACCACAAAATGTTGCTATTTTGACCTCATTTGACCTTGAGGATATTGACCTAAAGTCACTAAAATTGCACACAATAAAGTTTACTATCGTGCCCATCC
Source organism: Imbricaverruca yamaguchii (assembly GCA_034440575.1). Taxonomy (NCBI): domain Eukaryota; kingdom Metazoa; phylum Arthropoda; class Thecostraca; family Neoverrucidae; genus Imbricaverruca; species Imbricaverruca yamaguchii. The sequence continues at coordinate 44,338 of JAOTOL010000329.1, read as the reverse complement.
ACCCTGCGAATTTCGTTGCTCTAGCCTTAATGGGAGCCGAGATCTTAGGGGGGCGGAATCCGGCCCCCTCCAGTGCGCGTATTTTCAGAAGCCCTCCAAGGCGCGTGTTAAAGACGTGTTGTACTATATCATGGAAGCTAGGGCACACCACATGCACATGAGGGAAGACTAATAAGCATTGCCACCCCCACACCCACACACTTACCATATAGCGGAAATGAAAGGCATTTTATTTGAACAAAAATATTTCATTGTTTCACTCGCACCTGGAAGATAAACCTACTATTACAAAAGAATCCATCGGTCGTGAAGAGGTGTTCCAGGTCCAGCGGGAAGTGTTAATTTTAAAATAATTATACTGCGATGATCGTTTTTGAGGACCACAAGTTGCTGTTAAGCATAGGTGCGCCCAGCGTGCCTGTCCCCTCCTAGCAATGAAAGTTGTGTGTTCACGATAACAATTATCTGGTTCTCTGTCCAAAAGTGCTCAACCGTGGTACTTTGCGAAATTCCTGGGTGCGCCCCTGCTGTTGACCCTGGCCCTTCCACTTTTTGAGACGTTCCTACGCCTATATGGATTCTAGCATGCAACAAGTTCATGGCATCCACGTGATCACTGATGGCTTGTGCAATGAATTTAGAAGAAAACTGAAAATCTAGTTATTTTTCTCATCAACATGGTCAGCAAACTATACCAATATTTTGTTTACATTGTAGGCATTAAATTTTAGGGGAAGGTGCTAGTTCAGGCTAAACGAAAACATTTGCTCCATGTCATATTCTGTGGGTATATTTGAAGTCATTCTCACTATGCATATGTCCGTTGAGCACTACCTCCAGGCATGGATAAACAATGTTTACCTTGCCGATCATTGAGAACTGCCACCACTATTTTTCGAGAAGGAAACCTAAAGTTAACCAAATGATGCAGCAGACCATAAACAATCTTACGTGTATAAAGACATTCACCTTCCACCTTCTTTTATTTTCTAATTATTACGGCTTTGATTTCAGCTGCTCCGAATGACCGATTGCATAACCATATACTTCTTTGTGACAGAAACCAGTTTAATACCTTCAAAGATTTTGCTCATTTGGAATTATTTGCATGCTCACGAATAAATACGGTCAGACTCGATCGGGATTGCATACCATGCTTACAACACAGCTAAGAAGACATGACTCTCGCGAGGTATGCTGTAGCCGTAACCAGCCAACAACTGGATGGAAGTGTCAGACATTTTCTGACACTCAAGTTTTTCAGTTCGAAAAACTTGTCCACATGCCTATACAAATGAAATGCATTCATTAGTTGATAGAGTAATGAACGCCTGACAACAAGGAGCAGCCTTCGGATGTGATACAATTCCCACGGTACACAAGTCAAGCTGCTAACTCTTCCCAACTACAAGTTATAAAGCAATGAAAAGCGTGACGACCGTGTCCGGCCGGGTCGGGTTGGGTTGTGTCGCTCATATTGTTAACCTCACCCAGTACATGTGAACTGGGTTCGGACTCACCGCGCTCGCTCTCGTTTGCAATCAATGTCAGCAATGACTATTCTGCTGTGAACAACGGGCATAGTGATAATATTTCAAGGCAATACAAAAGGCAAACAAAAAACATCACGTGATTTCATCTGCGTAAACCCAACTTAACCTCTCGCAACTTGTGGCGGGTAATGTGTGGTCGGATGATTACATCACATTTGTACCCGTCACACCGTTGTGCTGAGTTAATTAGCGGAACGCGCTGCGTTTGGTGGAACGGATACTTACAGCCAGCTGGCCACCCGTGTAATCCACCCAGCAGACAAATCGACTTTTCGTTGCAGTCGCAACAATTCGGCACAGCTAACCGGCTCTGACTGATACGACAAAACAACCTTTAGTTCTTTAATATATTCTGAAGCCAACCGTCCCGGGAGACGGTGAGCCCGGGACGCCTTCGTAAGTACCAATTGTCACAAGTACCAAGACTCATAAGTTCCAAATTATACCATATTTGGTTTCATAAGTTCCAAAAGTTGCCAGATAACTTAAAAAATATCCCAGACAGGGTGGATTCACAAGTACCCAACATCATAAGTACCTGGTTTCATAAGTTCCAATATGGTTCTGGTTCCATAATGGTTCTGCATTCGACCGGTAGATGACACCGTAAACGCTCAGCGGTACCAGAGCTTAAATGCGTGCCGGCAGACGGCAGCACATATACGATAACAAATGGCTTCAAAATTGTTGCCATTTGTTGTGCGCTAAGAAATCACCACAATTCCTGTTGACTTTTTGCAAAAGGAAAAGCCGTTGGTACACGTGGAAGCGTTCCTGCAGTTGCATCATGATAAGTTCGTGCAGGGTTGGCGTTCAGCACTTGCATGTGTTTGGTGTTGAAGTTTAAGATGGAGTTTAATTGGTAGCAAGTTGGTGGTATTCATAAGTGCTGTGTGACTGTTCATTTTTCTGTCTAGCCATAAGTGATATCAAAAGGGATATTCATATAGTTGTCTACTTGTGTAGAAGCCAATTAGATTATACATTTCGGCTATTTATTAAAAACAAAACAAACAAAAAACAATTGCTTAATAGTTTCTGCTTAGCGTGTTGTTTTTCTTGAGGTACTCAGATAATTAACTGACAGTATAGGAGGTAGCGATTTATAGTGAATGATAGTTGGCTTTTTTGTCGGTTGTTTAGCGAGTTAATTTGAATCTAAATCTAGACATAAGCTGTAGCGTTCAGGATGGTTTCGACCAGGATGCAGGTACTAGAGGAAGAGATTAGGACCCTTAAGGCAGAGCTTTCCAAGCTCAGGGCTGCCCTTGTTGCACAGGGTAGGCAAGATAAAGCAACAAGGGGGTCACTCCGTAGCAAGGACATCATATGCCCAGGTGGTCGCAGGCCACCAGGTAGCTGAGGCTTCCCCTACTGTGGAGGTGGCTGGGATCTCTCGAGAGGGGAGTGTTAATAGTCAACAGAGGAGGGGTAGTTCTGGTAGGTCACAGGAGGGGAAGTGGCATGAGGTCAGGGGGTGGAGGATTTGGAGACGCGAACCTAAGGAAGGGGTCAGTGAGTGGCAGGTGGCAGGTGGTAGGAGTGGGAGGAAGTCTAGCCGAACGGCCCAGCGGGCAGGCATATTAACATCAAATATGTTCCAGGCATTGGATGACTCCCCAGGATAGTAGTAGTAAGGAGTCAGTGCTGGTCGTAGGAGACTCTCGTGTGCGACATTTAGAGCGGGTATTTTGTAAAGGTAGGAGGGACAGGAGGTGCATCACCAGGCCTGGTGCCAAGGTGAAAGACCTGGCACCTGTGGTGGCACAGGTCACCAGTGATCACCTGTTTAGTACAGTCATAGTGCATGTAGGGGTAAATAACATAGGTCTTCCTAGGAGTGAGGAGCTTCTGCGGGAGTACAGGGCCCTTCTGGCCACCCTGAAGGGTACCAATATAGTCATTGTAACAGCAATTTTGCCTAGGGCTAGAGCCTCCCTGAGTGGAGCTCTAGGGCACTGGCAGCTAACGCCAGGGTAGGAAAGCTCTGCCATGAGCTAGGTTTTACATTTGTAGACGAGTGGAGCAGGTTTTATGCATCGTGGGGCCTCATACTACCAGTATGCTGGCTTTCATGATGTTCCACTGGGAAGCATCAAGTATTGATTTAGCTTGACGTGCAGTTTGCCATTGGTGTTTTGTTTTTAATCGCTGCATGAACACACCGGGAGATATTTTGGCCCAATAATCCAGCTGTTCATGAAGGCCCTTGTGAGCCTTCATGCTCATGATCGTCAGCGCATCTTGGACTATATGTGTGACAATCTTGAAATCATTATAAGAGATCGACCATAATGATCCCGACTTGGACCTTGAGTAAGTCGGCTGTTTACGAACGCCCCTCTTAGCCTTCATGCTCGTTGGAATACTGCATCCAAGCTTGGTCTCCTAGCTATGAAAAAGATTGTTGGCTTTTAGAGAGAGTACAAAAGAGGGCTACAAAAATGGTTAATGGCATAAGCAACCTGGTATATGAGGAAAGATTGAAGAAATTGAATATGTTTTCACTTAGATATAGAAGGCTGAGAGGAGATCTCATCGAGGTCTTTAAATTTGTCAATGGTCTGGAGAGGGGATACCTTGGGGAAATGTTTGAATTTAACAGAAATGATGCAATTAGAGGTCATAAATTCAAAATTAAAATTAACCACAGCAGAACAAGGTTAAGGCAAACTTTCTTCACCAACAGGGTAGTGGAACACTGGAACCAGCTGCCAGAAAACATCGTCAGTAGCAGAACATTGAACATCTTTAAAAACAGCATAGACAATCATTATAAGAATAGAGGGCTTGCTTTTCAGTATTACAGGGAGGGCTGATTGGCAGATTTGGTGGGCAACCGGTTCAGTGTACAGAGTGCAACCAAGAAGGGCCCTTGTGGCTCAGAGTTGCACTGATCTTTTATGTCTTTATGTCATGATGATCAGTGCATCAAGTACTACCCGTGCAACAATTTTGAAGGAAATCTAGACGAGGGCGATCTCGATGGCCTTTGATCCTTGGCCCCGGAAATCTCCGTAGCTTTTTTTGTGATAGGGCTTCTTGAATATGCTCATGATAATCAGTGCACCAAGCTCAACTGGTAGATTCTCGGACAAATGTAGGCATGACGATATACCTAATAAATGTAAGTTAGCAAATGCACGTATGCACAAAGATACGTATGGCAAATGTACGCAAGATACGTCAGCGCAAACGTACGTACGCGGAAATGGACGTTTGTGTAACCGAGATATATCACTGCTGATATTTTAATGCATGTACGTGATCCAAAAGTACATAATCGCAGATATACGTAGGTGCAAATGGACGTAAGCGCACGGATACGTATGCGCAAATGTACGTAATCGCAAAAGTACGTTAGCGTAAATTCATGTGAGCGAAAATGTACGTATGCGCAATTATATGTAAGAGCAGATGTACGAATGCGCAAAAGTACGCAATCGCAAATGTACGTATGCGTGATTGTGAACATGCGTAAGCGGAAAAGTATGTCAGAGCAAATGCATGCTGGCACATTTGGACGTAAGCTCAAACTTACATAAGACAGATGCACGTAATTGCAGATGTACGAAAGCGCAAAAATACTAATGGCAAATGGATTTATGGCAGATGTACACAAGAGCAAATATGCACATGGTAAAGGTCCATAAGCGAATATACGTAAGCGCAAATGTGCGTATGGCATACGTACCCAGCCAAACGCATGAAAACGTAGAGATACGTATGCGTAACTACGCGCATTGGCTTATACATACATTTACTTTTACGTACATGTGCGTTTACATACTTGTACGTTTACATACATTTGCTCTTATATGCTTTTATTCTTACATGCATTTGCACTTACATACATTTGCACTTACGTACATTTGCGCATACGTACCTTTGCACATACGATCATTTACGCATACGTGCTTTTGGAGATTATGTACATTTCGCTTACGTACATTTGGACATGCGTACAATTACAGATGTCTGCATTTGCTCTTAGGCACATACAAGGCTATAGAACACTAGGTAGAATGCTCCGGTTCCCAAAAGGGAGACGGTTGAGAGCACCATAAATTCTATAAACTTGAGCCAACCAATCAGCGTTTGACGACCTCCGCCGATCGTGGCGATAGTATAGGCAGTAGGACAAATCATGTCAAAGGTTTTATACATATAATATTGAATTGTTGGTGCTAATTTTCTACAGCTGCATTCTTGCTACTTTAATCTTGATCTTTAGTACTACGTTATCACAATGTTACCGCTGATAGAGGAAAACATTGGTATTTGTGTGGATATCACCGTTTTTGTCGCACTAAAAACAAAATGTGTTTGTTTAGACTGACTGAGGTCGTCAGACGCTGATTGGTCGCCTCAAGCGTCCCCTTTTTATTGGACTACAATGCTGGAGCGTACCCCTGGGTACATATGTGCTTGCGTACATCTGTGCATATATACATTTGTGCATGCGCGCATTTGCGTATACATACCTTTGCTCTGGCGTGCCTTTGTTCATTCGTACTTCTGTGTGTACGTACATTTACGCATGCGTACAGTTGCACATCCGTACATTTGCGCTTGCGTACATCTGCGCGTACGTGCATTTGTGCATGCGTAAATTTGTGCATACGTACATTTCTCATATGCACTTTTGCGCTTGCGTATATTTACGTACATGCTATGCATACGTATATTTTCGTCTCCCAACATTTGGGCATACGCACTTTTGCACTTCCGTACATTTGCGTATACGTACATTTATCATACGTGCATTTGCACTTAATTACATTTGTCATACGTACTTATGCGCTTACGTACGATTCCCATACGTACATCTATCCCTACGTACATTTGCTTCCGTACCTTTCAGTATGGACATCTGTCACGCATACATTTGCTTTACGTACATTTGTCCGTTTACCCTATCAGTATGCTAGTTTTCACGATGTTCCCCCTGTAAAAATCAAACTTCAATGTTGCTTGATGTGCAGATTGATATTCGTTTTGTGTTATTAATCGCCGCATATGCACACCCAGAAAAGTGTTGACACAAATAATCCAGCCGTTTATGAACGACGATCTTGGCTTGTATGTTCACCAGGGTCAGTTCATCCTAGACTAAATGTGTGCCGATTTTGAAGGAATTATAAGAAATCCCACCCCAACGACCCCACCCTCTGAGCTTTTATGCTGATGATGGTCAGTGCATCAATTACTCCGCGTGTACACACTTTGAAGAAAATCTGAATAGTCCGACCTCAATGACCCTGTCCCTTGACACTGAAAGCTCAACTGTTTAGCAACGCCGCTTTATCATTCATGCCCATGGTCGTCAGTTAATCCTGGACTGCATGTGTGCCATTAACAAAATATATCAGTGATCCGACCGCAATGATCTCGACCTTTGGTCTTGAATAACTCAACTATTTGTGAACGGCCTTTGTGCTCATGATGATCCGTGCATCAATTATGACTATTCCACCAATTTTTAACGAAATCTGAAGAATCCAACCTCAATAACTCTAGCATTTGACGTTGCACATCTCAGCTGATCGTGAATGCTCCTCTTAGCTTGTATGCTCATGTGATTAGTGTATCGAGTACTACCAATCTGCTAGTTTCGAAGGAAATCTCGATGACCTTTGACCTTTGACCATGAATATCTCAGTGGTGTTTTGCAATGCGGCTTCTTGATTGTGCTCACGATAATCAGTGTACCGAAGTACACCAGCATGCTGGTTTTCACGATGTTCGACATGCGTGGATCGAGTATCAATTTAACTTGACGTGCAAGTTAAAAAAGAAAAGTTTTGCGTTGTTAATCGCTGCCTTGGTCCAGGATAATTTTTCCAGGAGAAGTTTTGACAAACATAATTTTGCTTTTTATGAACGTCCCTTCAGGTTTTATGCTCATGGTCATCAATGCATCCAAGAGTACATTTGTGCCTATTTTGAAGGAATTCTGAGGAGTACACGACCTGAATGACCCAGACGTCTTACCTGGAATATCTGAGCTGTTCAAATGCTAAAATTGCATTTGAAAAGTTCAGAGTTAAAATGCAAAATCAGTTCATCGAGTACTACATGTGCTCCAATTTTGAAGGAATTCTGAAGAGTCTGTATTTCTTAGATATTCGGCGAATTTGGGAACTGAATATGAATATGAATATGTCGTCACTTTGCCGAATTTACGGCAGGCGGGAACTAAACCGGCGGCATTCCTTTGTTTGGGGACACTTGGTTTTTCTAGACACAAAATCTCTATACCTTGTTCAGAATTTCCCGGCTCATGAATTTGGTAGTCTTTTTGAAGCACACAGCAAATGCGACCTGCCATCTGTCGGTACGCAAGTAAGCTCTGGTGCCTAGTATTCACGATGTCATCTAGCGGTATAATTCAGAACTATTTTTGGAACTTATGACACCGGGTACTTGTGAATGCACCCTATCCGCGGATATTCTAGAAGTTATCTGGCAGCTTTGGAACTTATGAATCTTGGTACTAATGACTTTGGGTACTTGTAATAGTGACCTGTTAGCCTAAGTCGACAGTTGCGTCATCATAACATAGCCAGCACGCTAGATCCACCGACTTTTGAATTAATTGTCCTGGGAGACAGGCTCGCATGAAAGAAAAATATAAAGAAAAAATAACATAAGCATAAATTTCACCTTACGGGAAATTATTTCGGACATGAGGCCCAAGGGTTGTCGTGAGTTTCTTCGCTGTTTCCGAAGTGGAAAAAACGCCGAATTAACCAAGTTATACATTCGACCGAGAAGGATCTCTCTCTATCAAAAGATTACCTCGTAGCCTCATACATATCGTATCCTCGTAATGAGCCCGGATTCGAATTCCGGTGCAGGAACACGCTTTCTTCTCGGCAGATACAGACTCCCACTCGTTGTCAGGCATGTTGGGAGATATTCGCTACTGAATACCTTCTTCGGGGGGGGGAGTGATTTTCAGAGGATTTTCAGTTATTTTCAGTGACTCATTTACATGCTACCCGCCTGCAATATGATGCATTTTCATGGCCTGGTCAGGCGTAGGAACGTTCCCAAAAGTGAGTGGGTCAGGGTGAACAGTAGGGACGCATCAAGGAATTTCGCAAAGTACCACTTTTGTTTAGTTGAGCACTTTTGGATAGATAACCCGACAATATTAATTGTACACACACACAACTTTTACCACTAAGATGGGGACTGCTAAAGGGATGGAGCAAACCCCAGGACGCGCTTATGGCTACCAACAACATGCGATACTGAAAAGAAAAGAAAAAAGAACTACCATCACAGTATAAGTACATTCAAATTCACAATTCGCGCTGGACTTTGAACTCTTTTCACGACTAATGGATGCATTTGTAATACTAGATTTACCTTCTTGATGCGAGTGAAACCATTAGTATATTGCTGTTCAAACAAAATTGCTTCAAGTTCCGCTATGTGCGTATGTGTTGATAGGCGCAAGCTCATTACAGCGTCACTAATGGCTACATGGTGTGCCCTAGTTCACAAGGACAGCGTATCATAACCTCCACAGTTCATAACCTCCACAGTTCATAGCCTCCACAGGTCACAACCTCCACAAATTCAACACATCGCAGCGGTCGTAACCTCCACAGGTCATAACCTCCACAGGTCGTAACCTCCACAAGTCCGCAGCGGTCATAACCTCCACAGGTCGTAACCTCCACAACTCCGAAGCGGTCATAACCTCCACAGGTCATAACCTCCACAACTCCGAAGCGGTCGTAACCTCCACAGATTCAAGAACTACATAATTTTATAGAAGCATCATTTCGGATAGCTATCGCTAGGTAGCAGCACGGTCTAGGTATTATAGCAACGGACATTGAATGAATGTCATGCGATTGGACGTTGAAGTATAGATAACAATATTTATCACTAGATGGCAGGATGTGTCGTTGAATATGCTTTTTCTGTGTGCGCACATTGTTAACTTTTCAGACGTCGGGAACCGGCCGTCGCCCCGTGGGAAACTGATATGCGGCGCAGTGGCGGATGCAGAGTACGAACACCCTGATCAGACCTGTTTGTATCAGATTTGATGGCTACCTAAAATGTTGAATACATTGTGATTCTCGCGCAATATTTGCATTGTCCGCCCTGAATATGCCGACTAGTCGTACCCTGGTGACGCCATTGATCAGCTGTCCTGGGAAGGAACGGAGAAAGCGCAGCGTCTGTGGCGCGAAAGTGGACGGTTCGCGTCGCGAACCAGTCACGGTGTCGCTGATGAAAAGTTAGGGAAGCTTAAGTGGGTGATTAGGAGTTGACTTGGCGCTATTGCCCGGAGTGGGTGATTCGGAGTTTGGTTTGGAAAATCGCTGACCGATTTTTTTTTGGAGGTGAATATGGGATCATGGGTAGTGGGCCACTTAGGAATTCTCACAGTTTTGGGAATTGTTTCCCCATTTTATTAATTCCAAAAATTGTGATTTCTCCTGAGTCGGTGAAGTAGGGCAATTTGACGGTATTTTCTTACCTTCTGAGTGGTTGCGATGCCCATTGTAATACCATAAGCATGTAATTCAAGCCGGTGATTCGGAGTTCGCGTCTCGGAAACAACATTTTCCCATTGCAAATATTGATATTAATATCCAAATATCCAAAAATACCGGCGGAAAAAGCCCCATGTCCCATCTTTTGTGCAACTTTTGAAACTTTTGTTGAAAATTTTTCTTTCAGATTAACAATTATATTCAAATAACGTCGGTAATTGTAGAGTGTACTGGACGAATGTAGATCATTCAAAAGTACATATTTTCTTCATTTTCGATTATGGGATGCACAGCTCTCGTGGCAACACATTTTGTCTAAACGGAAACTTCATCTTGAGTACAAACCTATCCGCTGTAGTGTTCCCGCTATAATTGTATGTGTTTGTGGGTGTTTTGCTTTAAAATCCGCTGGTAGCCGAATGTTTGTTGGACCAGAATTTCCTCGGATAAAGCATTTTTTCTTTCGATTAAAATCCGATGATTGTTCGCATCGCGAAACCGTCACGGTGTCGCTAATGAAAATGTGCATTAACCTGCGAGAACGGGTTACCCATAGTTCATTATAGCCTCCTGCCTCTTGTGCACCCGAGTTGCATTACGAGTTGGCCCTCTTTTACTTGCACGGTGTTATAATTTTTTATGTCGCGATAGCGCTTGCTGGACGAAGCAACTGCTTTTTGTAGGTAAGCGACCACCAGGCTAGACCACCGTTCCAAACCCTCAAGGAAAGAATTACTCATGTATTACTCATCATGTACGATTGTATTTGCGTATATCTAAAGTACCTTGGCTTAATCAGTTAAACAGTGGTAAAGTTCTACAGAATGCACCGACACTGTATATCTTGTTAAACTTTATGCGATGAAGTGAAAAGCTCCGGGCTATTTTTGTATAGCATCATTTGATTTTGCGGTTGGAAATTGCAACTGAATTTAAGATTTTTCCTGTCTTAATCTTGTCTTGTAGTTATGTTATCGAAACATATGTGTGTGATTCGGTAAGAATTTGGCTAATTCCTTTTGTGTTTTCTAGCTCTTCCAAACAGCTACTGTTCCGTTAAAAGGCAGAATGGAAAATTCCAACCATCACATAATTGGTCGGTATGCGTTGTATCCCAAAGTGTGTGCAAGTTTTGTAGCAGCTGGCATGTGTTCGCAGACTTTATTTTGTTTCAACCGACCTCTGGCGATTCTACTCCCGTTCAAGAAATAAAACATCACAGCGTCCGATGCGCAGTCAATTATGCGAAAGATGCGGACTTCCTAAATCTGTTACTTCGAATTTGTGTCCATCAAGTCCAACGACTTCCGAATGGCCATAGAATACTCCCGAATGTAATGATAAGAAAATACATATTCACTAAATCATTGAAATAGATCTCAATCCCCCAAAAAGATGACGGTGTGCATAATCGTGAAATGCCATACCATTGGTTAACATGACCTCCCAGCATGCTATGAAACGGGTCTGTCTAGGCCCAATGCGCCCTCATGTAGTATCCATCCCGGCGTGTGACATATTAAATGTCCGCTAAGCTTTAGATTGTGATATCTTGCGAACGTAATAGAATCGGGCCCTCTGGATCGGCCAATCGAGCTAAAAACTCCATGACGTGCAACAGTGCATGACCAGATTCTCATTTTTGGAAAGCTGAATGTTTTCAGCTTCATGTTTTCACACCCAGAAACAGAGATCACGGACCCAGCAGACAGCATTTATTTCAACCTTCCCACCACTCCTGGGATCTCCGGCAGTGCACTGAACTGCACATTGTATACTGATGAATGTACGTAACACTCTGGGGGACGGGGCAAGAACAGGAGAAAGCTACTCTGTAGACATCTCTGGGTTCAGCAACAGAGATGGGATAATATTGACTACTTTGGCAGTTCTATGCTGACGCCACTGTCATAGAACGTCTTTTATGCGAGGGATTCGAAAACTGTTTGCTGGGCGCGAGATGGGCTGTGTTATGCAAGCCAGGGTTTTATGTTGTGAAATGTAAAGAACATGCCTAGGAAATATATCGTCCCTCTTCTCCCAGAACAACTTTCGACTTGCCAATCACAGACAGGCCTAGGAAAAGGAAAAGATGAGACATTCGCCCCCCACCCCTAGGTTGTGAGGGCCAATAAAGCTTCATATTATGAAGGTGGCAGGCCGATATCATGTGTATGGCGCAGGAATGATTGTGTCTGACCCCGTATTGGTAGGGATTTGTCACCTCTTCCCTGCTGAGTGTTTGTTTTTCTTGTTGTTTCGACACTCATGTTCCCAAGCACCGAGTGTTGTGCATGCACTGCGAGTCACCTGATGACCCCGGAAAGTGCGCCCGACCGAATCAGTTTGTGTGAATGTGCTGTATTTCATTGGCTTTGAGTACTTTGACGTATACGCATGCCAATTGTGCGTACACTCAAGTCTACGTAAGCACGAAAGCATACATGCGCAAATGTAAGTGAGCGCAAATGTATGGAGGCCGAAGTTGCGTATATGAATATAGGTCAGCGCAAATGTACGTGAATATGCGGAAATGTACACACACAGGTGCAAGGGAACTTACCCATGTTTACATGCACAAGCGTACTTCGGAGTAGCTGCACGTAAGCAACCGTACGCTAGAACACAGGCGTGCTCAGAATATTGTTAAAATGTAGTTGTATTAAAAAGACCAGAGGTGTCTGCGGATTTATTACATTTACTAAAGTGGGGCTCGTTTAGGCCTGAATCTATGGGGTGGATCCCCCACCTATCCCCTCCATCTCGAAATCTATTGGACACATATCGAAACTGGACAAGCTCAGGTTCGTCTAATATACACTTTAAGAATGCCGAAATGTCAACCTTCCCAGTGGAGAGCTCAGGAGGTAAAACGATTAGTGGATTGATAAGGGCTATTTGGGCTTGCGTTTAAATTTTGCGTCGACAAAATTGTCATAGCTCGGAACAAATAATTTTTAATGGCGTAAAGCACTAGATGTCCATACATGCACATGCAAAACATCCAATGGTGCTGCCAGAAGCCTGAGGAAGTGAAGGTATCATTCGTTCCTTGCTGCTGATCTTCGCAGTCAGTGCCACAAACTTGGACGTAGCTAAGAGGGTGACTGGATCGGTCACCCTATTCTTGGGATTCTACGGGTCCATGACACTGCCCGAGGGCCATGCTAGTGGCCCATTCACACTCCTCTACGGTATTGTCTTGGAGGAGACAGAAAGTTCAACATAACTTTTTTAGGTGTTGTTTGAAGCCTAAGAACGCCTCCAAGCCCTTGCAAATAATAACGGGCCCTTTGAGATGTCTACGATGTACACAAGTGGTGGGGAAGGAGGTATATTGGGACGCTGGAATCCCTCCCACACATCTATGATTATCTACCATTATTTGTGGGAACATGAATAGGGAGCAATTATTGAATCAGCAACACATCCCTGACATCGAAACTATTCCTTTTATAAGCAACTGTATTCGTGATCCACGCTTCTGCAACAGTATTTTGGCCAGTTGGCCAACAGTTGGACTTCTCATACTCGCACAAAAAAAAACAATGAAATCAAAACATAAATAAACCCAAATGTAAATCTAGACGAGATCAATGTTTTCGAACAAAGTCTCTTGTCGAAACCCAGCGTATTCAGATACAATCGCTTCAGTCAATATGGAAGATGGTTCATAAAATGGCCATACAAGAGATATCGAACGAGAGCCATGCGAGGAGCAGGAGCATCGTGGAGGCGGCTGACAGCTTCAGTGTGTACTGACATTCGGTTGTGAACACATAGCAAATATTCATCAGCAAATATACATGGCTTTGTATTATCGGGGATCGATATGGCATGTCCATTATGGCACCAACCCCGCCGGTCGGGTTCAGTGTGACCCGGCGAAGTAACTGATGACTAGCGATTGCAATAGAATCCCACAACTTGTGGTCGACCACGAGTCGCTAAAGTCACGGCACCAGCCTACCCCGTGCCGTCTGGCGCGAGCCGTTCCGTGGCGGCGGCACCTAGTTGTAGACGTGGTCAGCCAATACACTGGCACGCACATGACGGTGTACACGTGGCCGGCTGGACCTAGCTGCCGACGTGGTCAGCCAACATTCTGACACGCACATGACGGCACACACGTGGCCGGCTGAACATAACAAAACTTTGGATTTCAGCCACTTCCTTTTCAATGCCATTTTCAGACGCTTCAATTCATTTCAAGTCCAGTGTATTTCAATTTGTCAGATTTACCATTGCGTAAAAATGATATTTTGGTGACTAATGTTGCACGAAAATTAGCAAGTTTCACTACTTATCTCTAACTATGAACGTCTAGTTTTATGTCGTATGTGTTGGACCTGATTCACTATCACCATGGTGAATCAGGTCCAACAATGTTAGAGCAATGTTTTAAGTATGTTTAACGTTGCCCCCCTGTAGCAGGAAAAACATACATTATCGGACGATGGCTTCATGGTAGCAAAGATGAACATGCAATTTCATTTCCCATGCTATCCTGTTTTATGGGGACACATTCCCCCAGGCCGGGAAATGCGTCCCTCTGAAAAGGTTCCAGTGTTCCCGCTCGCATTTTTCAGCTTGAGGCGCCTCTATTAAATAAAAAGGCTCCCCATGGGAGGAAAGGCGCCTCTTGGGGAAGAACCGAGTGCATCCCGCCCCCTCGAATTTTGCAGCGAGAGACGCCACTTCAGGCGCTTTCACAGTGGAGCCGACCCAAGGAAATGGCGCCTCTCCAGACAGGTGCCCACATGATAATTCCTGGGTTCTATACCTGATTACAACATTGCTCTCTCGCGGTTATGAACTCGGGCTAGTTATGAAATTGTGCGCATTCACGTGTGGCTTCTCTTGCAAATTTGACAACTGACAACAGCAATGTGGCAGCGTAAATTAAAATCCAGCGATGAGAGCACCGTCCGAACAGGTTACGACGGATTTCTTGGGGAGCCCCTAGTCATATAAGATACGAATGACTGCTATCACAAAGGCTGCAAACAAACATAGATCTGACCGTCCTATTCCTACTACACTCAATAACTGTAAACACGCCGGACCTTCGACATTTTTTAAATGACTTCGATATCTCAACATTCTGATACCGTACGGCAAGCCACGTCAAGTGATACCCACATGATGCAAATTGAAGCCATAACCACGAAACCCAAGGACTCTGAAAGTTAACACACGCCCTGGAGGGGGGGGGGGGGAGCGAAAACCGCCTACCCCTCCCGTTTTTCGTACATCACTCCAGATAGTTACTGGCAGATAAACACCATTGTTTGCGTACCTGCTTAGTATTGACAGGCTTTGCTTAAAGCATGAAAAACGGAAATCGGCCAACAAATTTCGAGTCAAGGGCCGTTAAAGTCCAAAAATCTCGCAGCGCCAATCCACAAAAATCGGCGCTGATGCGCTTCCCATAGATTGGTAAAAGGGAAATGTTCTTGGCAACACTAGCGACTTGTTTCATGTATATTATTATGCCATATAGTTTCAAAGTTATGTTAGGTCACCGAGGTCAAGTTAGGTCCAGTTCATGACAGGTTAATGGAACCAAACTTGGTCAACTGGAATGCTGTCATAAATGCAAATGACTGTCATGCGGTTGATGTCACTTTGTGTGTTATTCCCTACACATCTTGAAAACCACTGTTTGTCATTGTGCACCTAAGCGTTTCCATACTTTATTCATGTACTTCACTCCATTCTTTGCGAAGCCGATTGCGACGAACCGCCCAACGGATATGTCAGGGGGCGGCCCGGTTACAGTAACCGCAGCAGGTAATGGCCCGATAAATTGCTGCTATATAGATGACCTGAGGTCAAATGTCGGGTCTAGCATCTGTACTGCATCAGTAGTAATGTCCAAAACACATTGGTGCCCATTTTGGAGCGTTCAAACACAATCACAGCGATCCATAACAATGACAAGCCATGCCACGCAAAACCAGAACATTTTGACATATTTTGACCTAGTATGTCCTTGAAGATATTGGCATGAATCGCAAAAAAACCTCATAGCTGGAAAACCTCATAACCTCAGCCCTGGAATTGTCGCCATGCCCTGCTGGTAGACGAACATGCCACACCTGTAGTAACGGGCTCAAGGGTAGATGCATGCGGAAAAACGTAGTTTATAAAATAACGTGCAGCGGCTGTCTTGGAATATTTTATGTCGGAGAAACCAAGCGTAGCATCAGGCATAGGTACAATGAGCACTTGGGAGATGCCAGACTTCGGAGAGAATACACACCTTTGGGCGAACACATGATCGGCAAACATTCTAACATGGAACACAGCGACACTAACACAAACTTCAAAGTAGAAATTCTAGCAACAGCCAGGGACAACGCTGATCTGAAGGTCCTCGAATCTCTACACATACGTAATCTGCGGCCGCAACTAAACATGCAAACGACGTAGTGGTATGTCACATAAAATTACATAAACATACATTATATTTTATGTATTACGCGTTACATTCGATATATGTCTATATATGTGCGTGCATGTATGTGTCGATATGTATATGGACCATCGGCCCGGGCTTCCTCAGAGCTATTCTATCTTGACCTAGTTGATTTCTGGTTTGGGGTTTCTTGAAGTGTCTGCAGCTATGAGGTTTTCTGTGATTCACGTGTATTTTTGCACGCGTTTTTCCCGCGTTTTTTCAATTGTTAACCTTGCCATTTTTTTATATCACTCCTGATGATGGCCCTGGCCGAAACGTTGAGTAATATAGCATAATCCCTAACGCTGCTTTTGATGTTGAGTAAACTCAGCACCTCCTGGTATATTGAGGGTCGTACATTTCGTTTCGTCTCACGCAATGTCTAGTTTGCTTAACCTACATTATATCAACTTAACCCATCATCAGCAACAATTTAACCCTATTGCGGGGCAAGTTGATGAACCGATAGTTGCGCCATGATTTGCTCTCTGGTGGAAAGCCCAGAGGACGCCACGAAAACAAAATATCGGGATGATACCAGGTTTAAACTCGGCGTAGGTGCAGCAATCTCCTCGCTACCCCTCCAAAGTGATGAGTTATATTGAGTTTCGTTAAAATTGTATGAACCAGGTCAGGTTTCCCCTATCCAATGATTGCAACAATGACGTCATTAAGGTTTGCTTCACCTCAGGCCCATCCATTGTTGTGAAGACTGTAGCGAGACAGGAACATGAGCTTATCACACGAAGTCACCAGATAAGCACAGTAGATGTTATGCCAAAGTACGCCCACACATCCAAAAATCAGCCAGACTTCGGCCGCTTTGTTGTAGACATCGGGTATATTCGAAACATTTTTACCAACTGTAAAAACCAAGCATGTATTTGGAAGTTGATGGACCCCTGCCATCCCAACTTTCAAGTTGGAGAGGCAGTTTCCCATACTGGCATCACAGTATCTACAATGATGATGTCTTTCACCTCATTAAACTTAAAAATACAATCAGTAGTACTGATACCATATTACATCCTAAGCGATCACCACAGCTTGAAGGCATTCATTCTTGCTATATTTGTGGTTAATAAGATGTAATTAAATGTTTAAATATACCTAATTGTTCTAGTTTTTCTGATTATGGGGAACCATTCAAATTGTCATGCTCGAACAACTTCTAATTACGCTCTCAATACGAACTAACGTGTGCATTGCTATGCCTGTTGCCGACGGTAGCACGAAATAATTGGTGATTTCGCACCAGCCCCAGCATCACTTGAACTTCACCTTCCCTCGAAGCATTTTCATTGCCCACAGGGAAGTAGATTAAAATACTTTGTTTTTGTCCAACGCGACACGGATATGAGTCACTTTTCTGTTTTCACCGTAAATCTAAACTAAATCAGTTCCCATTGCTAGTCGGTTGGTCATTGGTTTTTACGACACATCGACCGTTGAGTCATGTACCGTCGCCAATCTCTCACGCCGATTGGTCGCGGGCGAAGAGTAGCGACAGGTGAGACTCGAACCCACAACCTTTTGATTGTGAGACGAGCAACTTACCCCTAAGCTGCTCGTCTCTGTGTTCCCATTGCTAAAATCCTTTAGTGGGGGTGGGGGCAGGATAGCCCGCGCTGAATTCGAAGTTATTAACGTATGACAAACGTTTTCATGGGACAACAAATGCGACTCTGCGTTGTAGACATTCGAATTGCCCCGGCCCATGCAAACTGAGTAACCGATTTGATTAATTGGCTTACATGTTCTCCTAGCTGGGTCGATGGTCGGCCCCTGACCAGCCTCGACCCTTGGGAGGTGGAAACTGAGGTCACCCGTCGGACACAAGCTCCCCTACACGCACGCCATCTAAAATCTGGGGAGCTCTTGATCCAGGCCTGCGACACCACGGACGCACACATCTTAGAGCAAATCACACACCTCTTAAACACACAGTTCACCATAACACCAGACACACACCGCAACACATCTCAGGGGATAATACACGCATGGGAGTTGGAATGGATACCTGAGGAGAGACTGGCTCGCAGGTTTGCGAGCCAGGGGATCTCCTCGGTGTGCCGGCCCCCTCCCCCAACAAACAAACCAAGCACTCACATTCTCATCCTGACTTTCACATCGAAACAACAACCCACACATGTCACAGCTGGTTACATCGCATACAAAGTAACATCACGTGCACCCTTCCCTCGTCCCTGTTCCTTTTGTCAAGGATATGGCCACACGAGGGGGCTGCAAACGCACAAACCCCACATGTGGCCTTTGTGCCGAACCACACTATACTATCGAGTGCACTAGTGAGGTTAGGAAATGCGTGGGCTGCGGCGGGAAGCACTCCTCCCGGGACGGGGCTTGCCCTCGGTGGAGGAAGGAGAAGGTCATCCTCCGACTCATCCACATCGAGGGCGTGGCCCCGTCGCGGGCACGGGAGTGGGGTGACGAGCAGTACCCGATGCTCACCGCCCGGCCCACGCAGACACACACTCACCCTACAGCCACCCCTCAGGAAACCCAGACGGACCCTACAATTGTCATTCGGCCAGAACCCACAACAAAACTTACGGCACAAGCACAGGCACCTCCCCTCTTACCACACCGCGAAGCATACAAACCACCACGCCTATCACTCCCCCCAGACCCACCCCAAGCACGCAAGGGGGAGTTTTTCAGACTCCCCCTTCACCACAGACCACCCACAGACTCAGAGGAAGAAGACGTTAGCTCAGATAGCGCAGGAACCACTCTACAAACCACCCATGCACCGACAACACGAGCAACCAACAAACCAAGCACTACATCCACGAACAAACCAACCACAACACCCATGAAAACCAGAACACGTAATAAACCTACTCGACACTAGACAGCATAGGAATAAACATCCGAACAACTCCTCAACCCAGTCTCTCCCAACTCTGCCCATGACATGTGTTTATATATTTTTTTAATTCAAAGGAGCTGGTGCCAGACCGACATCAGAACCTCAAACAAACGTAAAAAAAGGAATTGGAAAAAGCAGAAAAAACAGAGCAAAACAAAAACAAAAACAAAAAGAAACAAAAAGAACAAACAAGTACAAAAAAGAACCGAAAAAAACAACAAAAACAAAGAAATAGATAAAAGACAAAAAAAAAGAATGTAAGAGACAACTAACAGTGTATGACCATGTATGTTTGCAATGTTAATACCAAAGGCGATGACCCCCAACCCACTCCACCAACTACTACCAGGCACCGTCCGGACCACCACCTCCAAGCGACTCCCAAGACGTAAACAGCCGAAATCACCACACGGTGGCAGGCTGTTATAATTCACTTACACACACACACACTCCTAGCTGGATGCTGCATGCGAGCAGAATGATTTCAAGGTTAAAAAGCCATACATTTGACATATCGTTCAACACCTTGCACTATGCATATGTGTATCGACCTTAAACCAGTCAACCACGTCGGCCATTAAATAAGCCAGACCGTCCGCTGGTGTCAGTCCAGTCCCAAGCCTGCGTTGGAAGACCACGCATCAACTACCCCTCCTCCCCCCAGACGACCGCACGATATAGTGCCTCACCCTCGCCGTATCCAGTGACATGTGCAAGTTGCCAGTGGCGTCTTCAGCTTGATCTCCAAGGATACCTCCACATGACTGACAGGGAAAAGATGATGCGCCAACAGCACAACAGCATATAGATCTGAAGATACTGTATATGTTGACAGAATGATGAATAGTTCAACAACTGTGTCCGCCACTGCAGTCGTCCGATTCCCAGCCTGCGTGGCTGGGCGCTCGACGCCGCAGCCCGGCTCGGATTTCCCAGAAGAGGCGAGCTGGCCGCGATCTGAACGGCCAGTCTGCTTCTAAAGCAGAGCTGATCTAGAAACGGCTAACTAATGGCGATCTTGCAATTTCTAATGGAGCACTGAATCGGTACAAAGTAAATGAGAGTACCCCATATCGGCTCACAATTACCTCTGGTATTATCTTCCTCAATCAACAAACATATAGATGTGTCATTTGTGAAGGTATTACTGAAGAAAAAACACTAGGTGGTCATGAATATTGCGGAGGATCGAAGAGGGACGCTCTGACTTATTTATGTCTCCTGGTAGATCTAGAGAACCAGGGGATAAGCAGCATATTTTGTGCCGTCGCAACAGACTAGATGACAGCCTGCCCCAGCTCTGCTGTTAACGGACCAATAGGTGACTGAGCCACAGTCGAGCTCGGCACCTAGTAATATGCAGCGTGAGTGTAAATGTGTGTGTGTATGTGTGTGTGTAGGTATGTGTGTGTGTATGTGTGTGTGTATATTTGTATGTATGTGCATTTGTGTGTTTGTGGCAGGAGGTGGCTTGATCACTAGAAGTCATTATGATCACTAGCTATCCGCTCTTCGGCGAGGGGTGACGTCGCGAAACACGAGTCTCTGGGATGGCTGCCGGGCGTCCAGCGCTGAAACAAACGCTTGCGAGTCCTGCAAAACTATCGTGAATTTAACGTCGGCGAACACAAGGCACAAGAACAACTGAAGGCGCGGCATATACCTTATCTATATATCTATATCTAAATACAGGTTCATGTCTTCATCTACAGATATACACACATATATATATATATATATATATATATATATATATATATATATATATATATATATATATATACATATATGCATACATACATCTATATCCATATATTTCTCTCCCCCTCTCCCTTCTCCATCACTCTTTTCATCTCTTGATCTTTGTATCTCTTGATCTCTATATCTCTTGATCTCTGTATCTCTTGATCCCTTTATCTCTTGATCTCTGTATCCCTTGATCTATGCATCTCTTGATCTCTGCACATCTGTATCTCTGCATACATATTTGTATCTAAGCCTCTCTGCATCTCTGCATCTGTGTATCTCTCTTTCTCTCTATCTCTCTATCTATCTCTCTCTCTCTCTCTCTCTCTCTCTCTCTCTCTCTCTCTCTCTCTCTCTCTCTCTCTCTCTCTCTCTCTCTCTCTCTCTCTCTCTCTCTCTCTCTCTCTCTCTCTGCATTTTCGAATTGTTGTCCTTCGTACATGGCCGCCGTGTGACAATTTCTGGGTCTGCATCTGGCCAAAATAGAATGCAATTCTTAAAAAGTTAATTTCATACTATGCACTATTTCATTCAGTGATTCAATCTTGCTATTCGGGGCAGCATCGTGACTAGGGACTGTCTAAAGTAGAGCGGGCATCTGAAGTCGAAGAAGTGGTAGGTTATAGAGGGTTTATCTATGGTCAGAGTGACGACCTAGCGGTGACATCGGACGTAAATAAGCAGACTTCATTTGAACACGGTTACCCAGAGGTACCATGGAACGAACTATGAAACATCGTGCGAACCTCAACACATCTCCGCATTATATCACCCCGAAGCCAATAGACGGCACGCTACTAAGTATGACTAACCTTGGGTGTAGCCCATACAACACTTATTTCCATAATGTATTATGGTAGCATAGGTACAATAATGAAGTCTACACCTAACTACATCAACTTCAAGTGCGGGAATGCCACAAAAAGACCCCACCCAAACAGATGTCGGGCCCCGGAAGGAAGTGCGTTGGAGCACGAAAAAAATGCACCGGGAGCCCGAAGAATCGCACCGGGGCTCACAAATATCGCGCAGGAGGCTTACAAAAATAGAAGTCGACCCCAATAAATCACAAAGGGATTCTATCGAGTTCACCCGAGCACCGGACAATTCAGAAGAAGTCACGAAAGGAAATTATCCTGAGGGCCTTTCTACTCTGAATGGTGCCATCCTCTGGAAAAAAAACTCGTGGAGCAGCCTCAGTGGCATGCTAAAGAGGAAAATCTCCCTACGTCCTAGCAAGGCGGGCTCCGAAGAACCCAAGAATCGCGCGGGGTCCACCAAAAAGGTTCTAGGGCAAGATACATTCGCGTCGGGCCCCCATAATTAAGGGTTTTAAACAAATACAGCGGACACCAAAAACCTTGCTTCGGACTCTAAAATTTGCGCCGGGGAACGCTAAAATTAGTCTGGGCCTGGGGTCGGATTAGCACAACGCGACCTGTGAACTGGCGCCAACACCCCCACCCCCAAATGTCGCGCATGGGACCCAAAATTCCCGTCGGTAGTCGCGTAAGTTCTGGCCGAGGCATCAATAATTCCCTCGTGGCGCACAAAAATTGGAGTTGATGTCCCCAAATAAGCATAGCGTGGTCCCAAAATCGCAACGCAACCCGACAAGAATCAAGCCAGAACCCTAAAAAATAAAGGGATGTACCGAAAAATAAATGTTCCGACCAGAAAAATAACCCCTTAGGCCAAGGATTCTACGAGATGCCTTAACAAATCGCATACGACACCGAAAAACATTCCGGAGCTCGACAAATCCCGGCGGGACATGAAAATACAGGAATGTTGCCGAGAGCCTGAAAAATAAGGCCTTGGCTGGGACTTTACATAATTCAGAATCAGTCAGTAAAAACTGTCAAGCCCAGAAAACTGACGTCGGATTCTCTCGGAACCACGCGACTGGGCCAGAAACGTCGAGACCGGATCCAAAGAAATTATACCGTGCCCCTAATATTGTGCTGAAGTCCCACAAACATGAGGAAAAAACACAGCGGGATTCAAAGAGCATAACTGGAGGACGAAATTGCACCGAGCGCTTCAAAGCTTTCCGAGTCTGGAAAAAAGCGGCATTGCCTTAAGACATTCTGCTGCTCTAAGTATACACACTGGAGCTAAAAATCAAGACACAACGGTCCCTCAAAGCACAGCGGGGTTTGATACAGCATGGGGCCGCAAAAACAGTCTAGGTCCCTAAAACATCGGCATGGTCCTAGAAAAGGAATGAAAAGACAGTGCACTAAATGAACACTGCGGGGCCTACGAAAACGCACCGATGCTTACAAATTATCGTCGGTACACAAAAATAAGTAACAAAACTTTACTTTTGTACCCGCGCCGTGTTTCCTGTCAAATCCTTCCACCCCGTCTCGGGGGGGGGGGCGGTTGATGACCCCCCCCCACTCTACAATCCAAACTAAGCATCGCACGAAAACGAAAGAGGTGTCATCGGAAAGCGCTCCACGAGTAGGGTCCGAGTCCACCCCCCAAAAAAATTATCCCCCAAAAGTAACGTCACCAGGGGGGCTAGATTTTCACGAATTTGCACGACTTGCATTATGCTTTTTACTCTGGGAAGTTCATTTTGGGGGATATGTGAAAAAACAAAATTTATTTGGAATGAGAAAAGGACAGCGAAATCGACCAGGGCTATCATTTTTTTTACCCCAAAAATACAATTATTATTTTTTCGAAAGCTCACCATTTTGAGTTTTCAAGTTTTCTTTAATTTTCCTTCTCCAATGGGTAGAGCAGACCCAGAAATGTTGCTGGAAGTCAACTTGCCCTTTTAAAAATTGCTTACATTAGCGAGAATCCTGTGTTTAAACTACAATATGACAAACACGCAAAATTTATATGTAGTCAAAAACGAGAAAAAAAAATCAACTGATACGTTTTGTTGTATCCGTAAAGATAAGCAAACGCTGAAAGTTTCATTAAAATATCCGTATCTGTTAAAGCGTGACGACTGGTTTAACTTTTTTGGAGGTGACCTCACTTGACATTGAATAACTCGTTGACCCTAGATGACCTGACCTAAAAATTTTGAATCAGCATGTCAAATTGATGTGGAAAAGGGTACGCAAAATTTGGGTGCGCTGCCGCGCGCCGTTCGTCCGCTATCCGCGAAAAAACCTGAGGGGGGGGGGGGGGTTGAAGACACCCTCCCCGAGACGGGACGGGTTAAAAAGCCGGTATCGCAAACACGTGTCGAGCCCCAAGCAAAAAAATTGCTGGTGCCTAAAAACACATCCGAAAACAAAGAAAATCGGAAAGGTTAAAAAGAACACCTAACTGGAGTCTCACCTCGGTACCCAATCTGGAAGCGTTGTTATTTAATCAGAAATAAGGTGCGTCAAAGCTAAGCGGTTATCCGGATTTCTTAGCCACTAGAAAACGTGGGAAGGAGAGAGCTAGTCATCGAAGTGAATTCAGGATGGGCCCTTGCGGCCCTAAGTCTGAACACGTTATGACTTTATGAGGTGTCGTGTGTTGTCACCTATCAGCTATTTTGCACTGCTTTGTTGGTCCTCAACATATGCGCTTTCATTCCGTTTCAGCCGGGTGTTACGTGATGCAGTTGTAGCATTTCCTTTCAAGTGGCAAATATTATAAAGTGCACGATGTGCACTACACAAATGTTTGAGGTGATTGATGAGGCCCTGAGGACGAACACAGTGCCATATGTTATTATTTATAGCGCTTTTCTTTTCCACATTCTGTCAGCTTGCCAATCATGGCCTCCCACAAACCGGATCAAAGCATCTTCAACCAGCGATCACCCGTCTTTCCTTTTCTCATCCTCTCCAACAATAATCATGATAATTTCTTCATCGGCCAGCAAGTAGGCTTTGTTCTTACTAGCAGCCAGTGCAAACTTGTAAGGTGAACACTGCCTTAGAATCGTCTCTGGGCCAATCAGTACTAAGAATGGCTATATCTGGCAATCTTAATAAAATCAAACCCTTTCTCACCTTCACATTCAAGTAACTTGCCATGAAAATATGAACGTGTGAAAAATGTCTAAGGGGAAAAACTCAACTCAATGAACAACAATCTGAATTGTGCAAAAGCATAGATCGGTGAACTCATAATGACCCCCTGCAGCTTTTGGCCATTTCAAAATGTTCGTTTACGGGATAATTTGGACTGGCCTTCTATTCTTTCTCCCCATGAATATCGGTGAACAACGGATAACGTCTCACGGACATTTGGTACTATATCTTGGAAACTAGGGCACACCACGTATCCATTAGTGACGCTGTAATGAGCTTGCACTCACCCCACACATACGCACATAGCGGAAATGGAAGAAATTTTGTTTGAAAAGTAATATACTAATGGTTTCACTCCCATCAAGAAGGTAAACCTAGTAATACAAATGCACCCATTAGTCGTGAAAAGAGTTCAAAGTCCAGCGAGAATTGTGAATTTGAATGTACCTATACTGTGACGGTAGTCCTTTTCAGTAACGCATCTTGTTAGCCATAAGCACGTCCTGGGGCTTACCCCATCCCTTTAGCGGTCCCCACCTTAGTGGTAAAAGTTGTGTGTTTACAATTAAAATTATCGGGTTATCAACCCAAAAGTGCTCAACGATGGTACTTTGCGAAATTCCTTCATGCGTCCCTGCTATTCACCCTGGCCCACTCACTTTTGGGGACGTTCCTACGCCTGACCAGGCCATGAAAAGGCATCATTGCATTCCATGGCCTGGTCATTGCATGGCATATTGCAGACGGATAACATGCAAATGTCTTGCCATCATCCGCCACTGCGTGTCGCATTATTTTCCCACGCGTCGACGCACTGCAGGCAAAAATCGTGTGAATGTTCTACGATCAACGGCCACTGCGCAACGCATTACTTTCCTACGCGTCGATGCGCGGGCTACCGAGCTCTCGAACAATAGGACAGCTGCACGCAAAGAGCACGTACTCAATTGTATCATCCTGCCATCTGGCGAGAAATATTGTTACCTATACTTCAACGTCCAATCGCATGACATTCATTCAATGTCCGTTGCTATAATACCTAGACCGTGCTGCTACCTAGCGATAGCTATCCGAAATGATGCTTCTATAAAATTATGTAGTTCTTGAATCTGTGGAGGTTACGACCGCTTCGGAGTTGTGGAGGTTATGACCTGTGGAGGTTATGACCGCTTCGTACTTGTGGAGGTTGCAAACTGTGGGGATTACGACCTGTGGAGGTTATGACCTGTGGAGGTTATGACCGCTTCGGAGTTGTGGAGGTTACGACCTGTGGAGGTTATGACCGCTGTGGACTTATGGAGGTTACGAGCTGTGGAGGTTATGACCGCTGTGGACTTGTGGGGGTTACGATCTGTGGAGGTTATGACCGTTGCGGACTTGTGGAGGTTGTGACCTGTGGAGGTTATGACCTGTGGAGTTTACGACCGCTGCGATGTGTTGAATTCGTGGAGGTTGTGACCTGTGGAGGTTACGACCTGTGGAGGTTATGATACGTCTCCTTCCCAAGATATAGTACCAAATGTCCGTGAGAAGCCATCCGTTGTTCACCAATGTTGATGGGGAGAACGAATGGAACGCCAGTGTAAATTATCCCGTAAACGAACATTTTGAAATGGCCGAAAGCTGCAGGGGGTCATTGTGTGTTCACCGATCTATGGTTTTGCACAATTCAGATTGTTGTTCATTGAGTTGAGTTTTTCCTCTTAGACATTCTTCATACATTCATATTTCCATGGCAAGTTACTTGTATGTCAAAGTGAGAAAGGGTTTCATCTTATTAAGATTGGCCGATATAGCCATACTTAGTACTGATTGGCCCACAGACGTTTTTAAGGTAGTGTTCACCTTACAAGATTGCACTGACTGTTAGTAAGAACGAAGCCTACTTGCTGGCCGGTGAAGAAATAATTATCATGATTATTGTTGGAGGGGATGATAAAAGGAAAGACGGGTGATCGCTGGTTGAAGATACGGTCTGTGGGAGACAATGATTGGCAAGCTGACAGAATGGGAAAAGAAAAACGCTATAAATAATAGCATGCTATTGTGTTCGTCGTCCGGCCTCATCACTCACCTCAAACATTTGTGTAGTGTACATCGTGCACTTTATAATATTTGCCACCTGAAACGAAATGCTACAACTGCATCACGTGGCACCCGGCTGAAACGGAATAAAAGCGCATATGTTGAAGACCAACAGAGCAGTGCAAAGTAGCTGATAGGTGACAACAGACGGCACCTCATAAAGTTATAACGTGTTCAGACTTAGGGCCGCGACGGCCCATCCTGAATTCATTTCGATGACTAGCTATCTTGTTCCCACGTTTTCTGGTGGCTAAGAAATCCAGATAACCGCTTAGCTTTGACGCACCTCATCTCTGATTAAAGAACAACGCTTCCAGATTGGCTACTGAACTGATACTCCAGTTAGGTGTTCTTTTTTACATTTCTGATTTCCTTTGTCTTCGGATGTGTTTTAAGGCTCCAGCCAATTTTTTGCTTGGCGCTCGGCACGTGTTTGCGATCCCGACTTTACAAAAAATAAAGTTCCGGTACGTTTTTGTGCACCGACGACAATTTGTAAGGATCGGCGCGTTTTCGCAGACCCCGCAGTGTTCATTTAGTGCACTGTCTTTTCGTTCCTTTTATAGGACCATGTCGATCTTTGAGGGACCTAGCCTGTTTTTGAGGCCCCATGCTGTATCAAACCCCGCTGTGCTTTGAGGGACCGCTGTGTTTTTTTTTTGCCGTTCCTTTCTCATATTTGTGGGACTCCAGCACGATTTTAAGGGCCCCGGTGTAATTTCTTTGGATCCCGTCTCAACGTTTCTGGCCCAGTCGCGTGGTTCCGGGAGCATCCCACGTCAGTTTTCTGGGTTCGACAGTTTTTGGTGACTTATTCTGAACTATGCAAAGTCCGAGCTAAAGCGTTGTTTTTCGGGCCCTCGACGACATTTCTTTATTTTTGTGTCCCGCCGGGATTTGTCGAGCTCCGGAATGTTTTTCAGTGCCGTACTCGATTTGTTAAGGCATCTCGTGGTATGTTTTGACTAAGTGGTGATTTTTCTGGCTCGAACATTTATTTTCGGAACCTCTCTTTATTTTTGAGGCTTTTTGGCTTTATTCTTGTCTGGTTGCCATACGACTTTCGGTCCACGCTGTGCTTATTTGGGGACATCGACGCCAATTTTTGTGAGCCTGAGGGAATTATTAATGCCTCGACCAGAACTTACGCGACTACCGACGGGAATTTTGGGTCCCATGTGCGACATATGGAGGTGGGTGTGTTTGCACCAGTTTACAGGTCGCGTTGTGCTAATCTGACTCCGAGCCCAGACTAATTTTAGCGCTCCCCTGCGCAAATTTTAGAGCCCGAGGCAAGTTTTTTTTTTGGTGTCCGCTGTATTTATTTATAACCCCTAACTATGGGGGCCCCGACGCGAATGTATCTTACCCTAGAACCTTTTTTTGTGAACCCCGGCGCAATTCTTGGGTTCTTGGAAGCCCGCCTCGTTAGGACGGAGGGAGATTTTACTCTTTAGCATGCCACTGCGGCTGCTCAATGAGTTTTTTTCTTTCAGCCGATGCCACCCTTCAGAGTGGAAAGGCCCTCAAGATACTTTTCTTTCGTGACCTCTTCTGAATTGTCCAATGCTCGGGTGAACACGATAGACTCCCTTTGTGATTTATTGGGGTTGACTTCTATTTGTGTAAGCCTCCTGCGCGATATTTCTGAGCCCCGGTGCGATTCTTGGGGCTCCCGGTGCATCTTTTTCCGTGCTCCAATGCATTTCCTTCCGGGGCCCTTTTTGGGTTCTTTGACGCAATTTTTCTGGCACTCATGCACTTGAAGTTGATGTAGTAAGCTGTAGACTTCATTATTGTATCTATGCTACAATAATACATTATGAAAATAAGTATTTGATGGGCTACACCAAGGTTAGTCATATTTAGTAGCGTGCGGTCTATTTCTTCGGAGTGATATCATGCGGAGTTGCATTGAGGTTCGCATGATGTTTTATAGTTCGTTCGATGGTACCTCTGGGTGACCGTTTTCAGCTACGAAAACTTAAAATGAAGTCGGCTCATTTACGTCTGATGGCACCGCTAGGTCGTCACTCTGATCTTAGATGAACCCTCTATAACCTACGACTTCTTCGACTTCAGATCCCGCTCTTCCACTTTAGACAGTCCCTGGTCGTGATGCTGCCCCGAATAGCAAGGTTGAATCACTGAATGAAATAGTACATAGTATGAAATGAACTTTTTGAGAATTGCATTATATTTTAGCCAGGTGCAGACCCAGAAATTGTCACACGGCGGCCATGTTCGAAGGACACCACTTCGAAAATGCAGAAAGAGAGTGAGAACGAGAAAGAGAGAGAGAGATAGAGATATAGAGGAAGAGAGATGCAGAGGCACAGAGACACAAGGATGCAGATACGCAGAGATGTAGATATACAGAGATCAAGAGATCAAGCGAAACATATCTCAAGAGATCAAGATTGATGCAGATAGATCAAGAGATATGCAGAAAGATCAAAACCGATGCAGAGAGATCAAGAGTGATGCAGAAAGATCAAGAGAGATGCAGAGAGATCAAGTGAGATGCAGAGAGATCAAGAGATGAAAAGAGTGAGGGAGAAGGGAGAGAGGGAGAGGAATATATGGATATAGATATCGTTGTATGTATATACCTGCATTTAGATATAGATTAGGTATAGGTTTAGATATAGGTTAGGTATATGCTGCGCATTCAGTCGTTCTTGTGCCTCGTGTTTGCCGACGTTAAATTCATCATAGTTTTGCAGGATTTGCAGGCGTTTCAGCGCCGGACACCTGGCAGCCGTCCCAGAGATTTGTGTTTCGCGACGTCATCCCTCACCGAAGAGCGGATATTAGGGTGTGTCACGAAGGACCTTTTTTGGAAATTGCACTTTGCTTAGTGAAATTATCGTGCAGATCACCTAAAAAAAACCTGTGGTCGAAACCAAATCGAAATCAAACAATAAACAAAATATGCGACAGGCCGATAAAGAAACAAATTTGCCGGGCGTCCGGCGTTGAAGTCTCCAGTGATGGCGCTCCGTTGCGATTGGCACCTAACACCACGCGTCCGGCCACCGTCGGAGCGCCGCCGCGGCGCTGTGACGAAAAAGGCGGCAGTCGGTGCGGTGGATGACTGATGAATGGATTCTGGTGATGAAGCTCATTAATAAAA
The DNA here is from genome assembly GCA_034440575.1 of Imbricaverruca yamaguchii. Classification (NCBI taxonomy): domain Eukaryota; kingdom Metazoa; phylum Arthropoda; class Thecostraca; family Neoverrucidae; genus Imbricaverruca; species Imbricaverruca yamaguchii. The sequence continues at coordinate 13,942 of JAOTOL010000329.1, read as the reverse complement.
CTCAATGAAAGTGTTTAGTGGGGTAAAAGCCTTTTGATAAGCACCAGTCGCTTAATAAGTTGCCTGGATATCTGACGCATGAAAGAAAGGTTCACTTTACGTCGCTTGTTCGTTCCATTTTCAATCAGTAGATTTATCGGCGTATAATGCTAATATTTTCACTTTTGAAAGCTTGAACATCTTCAAAATTCCTCGTCTGTTTACATCGAAGACCAATTAAATCATTCTGAGACACTTGATATCTTATTGTTATGACAAATAGACCAGGCGAAATCGGCATCATGCTCCGTTCCACTACTACCGAAGGAGACGGGCATACAGCGACGTCACCTTTTGTACGAGCGGCCACATTTTTTGTACGAACTATCATTTTATAACTGTACTACTTGTCTACATGCTCGACAGAAAACCCGACATGAAATCCTTTTTGCTGCTGAGCACTGGCATTGCTGACCTGTGTTTCAACTTCGCCACAATGTAACCGTGGCGGGCCTCTTCACCAATTACCTTCAAAGACGCCTCGGTCACCACTTTCACAATCCGTTCCACCGTCTGACTGTGTACGGGGTATGGCGGTACTTCGAGAGGACTCGCGATGATGTCTAGTAAGTCATCATCGGACAGTTGTTGCATCAAGGGCGGCTCGGTTATCGCCTCATTACACCAATCAATCAGCTCCATGATGCTGTTTGCCCCCATATTCACTTTTGGAAGCCGAACTTCCGCACTTCGTCAGTATCACTATCGACTTGAGTTCTGCGACACTGCTGGATTTGAGTGACTGCCCTTTCCCGTGTGGCTTGATCTTGGCCCGCTGCCATTGCTAGCAGTACTGCCTCAGGGTGACACCGGTAGCTGTTGCGCTGTATTACCGGCTGCACCATGGCCGCTATCTCAGGTCGCAAACTTTTGAGAAGTTGTACGCTGTGCAGCGCATTGCCAGGACCGTCAGAACATTTCCAGTTCTTCTTGATGCAGAACCACATGGGAGTATAGTGGCACACGATGAACTCCGCTAGCATTCTCAGACTGTCTGATGGCTGTTCGGTTGATATGAAGAGCCGGAGAATTCGCGCCGCCAGAGTCAGCCACCTGGAGTGGTTTAGTGGACCGATCTTCATTTTCGCAGTTCTATCTGAGATACTATCAGTTCTATCAGTCTGGACACTACGCGCCAGACTGTACAGAATAGCCTGATCTGAACTTAGGTCACTGAGAATCTCCTGCGTCATTTCTGAAACATTTCCGCCATCGATTGGCTCAAAATCGACCACTGGCAAGGTTTCTACTGCGCCTGCAGCAGCCCGTCCAATCAGCCCACTAAACGACTTAGGTCCTGTTGTGACTCCATCTAACTGGCAAAATACTGCACGAAGATTAAGTCAATTTGCATGAAGTTGGCACACAAACCAGTGGACGGGGCGTTTTTGTCCGAGCTTAAACAAACGGATAACACCACCTTTTTGGCCAGTATTAACTCTTGTGCCGTCACAGCCAAGCACAGAAACATCCGCACCAAACTCATATGCCACGGCGTTCAGGTCCTGAAAAATGTCGTCCGCTTTCCCAGTCTGTGGGGTAAAATGTCTTAAATATGCACTGTCTGGCTCGGATACAACCACAATGTGCTCTTCCGTCTTCTTTGAACTGGCTGTCACAAGCGTGTCGTCTTTTCTACCGTCGAAGTAGAAACCAGATACACGACCTGCATGGTTCTCATTGCTCTGGGTTACTACCTCTCTTCTAATCCGATCCCTTGCTCGCCATACTTTTTTGCTATCCACTATGCAGTCCATATCGTCAGAAGTGATCCGACCAATGTCCACTTGGAAACCGTTTATGATCGCAGCACACGCACGATTAGACACTCCGTACCGATCTGCTGCTAGAGCCGTATTTAGCAGTTCGTCTGTGTTACTGTTCACCATATACTCTGACTCATTGACTACAGATGTAAGCGATGATGAATCTGTGGCGGAATCTTGGTCTGAATTAGAATCTAGCTGGGCCATTCCAGAAGGTCCCGGTTGTGGTGATGTGACTCTCTCGGCGGTCAGACGCCTCCTTTCGTCCATGGCGCGTCGACGAGTGGTTTCACGGATATCTGCGGTGCCGATTTGCATTTGGCGAGGTCCTCTCTGGTCTTGGACAAAGGGAAACTCCATTCGTGGCACTTTGTCGGCCATCGCACATGTGCAGCTATCGATATCAGCACATTTTCGCGATATCGCGATATCACATTTCAGCACATCGATATCAGATATCAGCACGGCTCGTGTCGCCGTTGTTAATAGGTTGTCCCTACTGCTGATAATCCAAGTTTCCCTTGAAACTTGAGTAACGAAAAGGAACAGGAGACTTGGATTGACTAATAAAACAGGGATGTATGGCATGCGAAGCTATTTTGTGTCGTTAGTGCGTACGCAATTTATTCGAATGATGATTCATAGCACTGTGAAAGGTGGAGCACAGACAAAGGAAAGTGGAGCGATCGGTCCTTCAGTGAATTTAATCTTTACAATCAGATAAATCCCGGCTCCCCTGATCTGTTTTTGAATTACCAGAATCCATTCATAAGTCATCCACAGCACCGACTTCCGCCTTTTTCGTCACAGCGCCGCGGCGGCGCTCCGACGGCGGCCGACGCGTGGTGTTAGATGCCAATCGCAACGGAGCGCCATCACTGGAGACTTCAACGCCGGGCGCCCGGCAAATTTGTTTCTTTATCGGCCTGTCGCATATTTTGTTTATTGTTTGATTTCGATTTGGTTTCGACCACAGGTTTTTTTAGGTGATCTGCACGATAATTTCACTAAGCATAAGAAAAACCGTTCAGGCGACACACCCTAGCGGATATCTATTGACTTCTAGTGATCAAGCCATCTACTGCCACAAACACACAAATACACACACGTAAAAGGCATGAAGACATAAACGATTAGTGCAACTATGAGCCACAAGGGCCCTTCTTGGTTGCACTCTGTACACTGAACCAGTTGCCCACCAAATCTGTCAATCAGTCCTCCCTGTAATACTGAAAAGCAAGCCCTCTATTCTTACAATGATTGTCAATGCTGTTTTTAAAGATGTTCAATGTGCTGCTACTGACGATGTTTTCTGGCAGCTGGTTCCAGTGTTCCACTACCCTGTTGGTGAAGAAAGTTTGCCTTAACCTTGTTCTGCTGTGGTTAACTTTAATTTTGAATTTATGACCTCTAATTGCATCATTTCTGTTAAATTCAAAGATTTCCGCAAGGTATCCCCTCTCCAGACCATTGACAAATTTAAAGACCTCGATGAGATCTCCTCTCAGCCTTCTATATCTAAGTGAAAACATATTCAATTTCTTCAATCTTTCCTCATATGCCAGGTTGCTTATGCCATTAACCATTTTTGTAGCCCTCTTTTGCACTCTCTCTAAAAGCCAACAATCTTTTTCATAGCTAGGAGACCAAGCTTGGATGCAGTATTCCAAATGTGGCCTGACGTATGCACAGTAAAGCTTCCTGATCACTTCCTCACTTCTGTATGATACATTCCTATTTATTGCCCCAAGCATTCTCAGTGCCTTCTTCCTGGCTTCCTTGGTCTGTTCTGATGCCCCCAGTTTTGTGTTTAGTATAACACCTAAATCCTTCTCCTGTTGAGTCACTGATAGCACTTGGCCATCCATCAAGTATGGAGCCTTCATATGCTGCTTACCTACATGCATGATTTTGCACTTATCAAAATTAAATTTCATTTGCCATTCTTCGGACCACTTCACAAGTTCGTCTAAGTCTTTTTGCAGCGAGATATGCTCATCCTGACCTGTTATTGCCCTAAAGACCTTTAAATCATCCGCAAATTTCAAAACTTTACTGCTTAGGCCACTTTCAATGTTATTTACAAATATAATGAACAGTAATGACCCTAGTACTGACCCCTGGGGGACTCCACTTAGAACATTTTGCCATGATGACTTTGTACCATTTAGCATCACTCTTTGCTGTGTATCTGAAAGCCACAACTCTATCCATTTTAAGATGCTACCTGTAATACCATGGGACTGAAGCTGTATCATTAACCGTTTATGGGGTACCTTGTCAAAGGCCTTACTAAAGTCAAGATATGCTACAGCAACCTGATTTCCCTGATCAAATTGTTCTGTGGCGAAGTTCAAAAAGTCCAAGAGGTTTGTGAGACACGATCGTCCTTTTCTAAACCCATGTTGAGTATCTTGAATCAATCTGCTACCTTCCAGACAACTAACTATTCTATCCTTGATAATTGATTCGAGTACCTTGCAGACTAGGGATGTCAGACTTATTGGCCTATAGTTTTCAACTTTCCCTCTTTCTCCTTTCTTGAAAATAGGAACTACATTTGCCCTTTTCCAATCGGTTGGAATTTCATTATGTGAAACTGATCTACAAATATTATACTAAGTGGAAATGCCAGTTCCTTTTCAGTTTCCCGCAACACCCTAGGATAAATTTCATCAGGTCCTGCTGCCTTATTTGGCTTTATTTTCCTGATATGATTGTAAACAACATCACTATCAATGAAGTCAACATCATTTGTCAGATCCCATGTCACTGAACTATGGTGTATGGTCGGCAGATCGGTCATATCTTCCAATGTAAACACTGATTTGAACTGCTTGCTCAACTCCTCAACCATCTCACTATCCTCACCCAATGTAGTCCCGTTTACTTCCAGTGGAACTATTGTGCTAGAAACTTTACTCAGCTTGTAGAAACTAAACAACTTTTTACTGTCCCCATTACAGTTTCTAGCTAAATCCAGTTCTTTTGCTCGCTTTGCTACTCTGTTTTTTTGCTTCACAGTGTCTCTAGCTTTTCGATACGCCTTTAGATTAACGACATTTGAGGCTTCTTTAAAAACTTTAAATGCAGTTTTCTTAGCCTTAATTGCTTTTATCACGTCTGGTGTAAGCCATGCTGGCTTTCCTACCCTTCTTTTGCGTCTTTGCTTTTGGGGGACATGTCTAATCTGAGTTTCCTTCAAGTAACATTTGAACCTTTCCCATATTTCACAGGCATTTAAATTGGAGAATTCTTCTTCCCATTTGACGGCACTTAAGGCCCCTCTCATGCCGTCGAAGTCTGCTCTGTTGAAATTTGGAACCTTTACCAAATTATCCTTGATGATTTCCCCTACATGTGCCTTGAATCTAACTATGTTATGGTCACTTTTTCCCAGAGTTTCGCCTACAGTCAAGTCTTGAACCAAGTCACTTAAATCCGAGAATACAAGGTCCAAGAACGAACCATGCCTGGTGGGTTCCGATATAAACTGGTGTAAGAACAGGTCCTCTTCAAGGCATTTCCTAAACATTTTGCATGATGGGAGCCAACACCAGCATTTTCATAACCTTTTAGATTAAAGTCACCGAGAATAAGGCACTTCCTCTTAAAATTTCTACTGATTTCCTCACAAATCACCTTGTCAAGCTCCAGTTGCTGAGAATGTGGCAGGGTTCCTGATCGGTAGAAAGCTCCTATCCTAAGATTATTGCTGTTGCCTTTTCCCACAGTGACATGAAGCCAAATGGACGCCACAGACACATTTTTATCCCCACCCGCTACTTTTTGAGAAATGAATAAGCTATTCATATAGAGCATTACACCACCCCCTTTCATTGCTGGAGCCCTATTGCACGAAAACATATTGTATCCCTGGATCTCATAGTCCTGTAAGTTATCTCCAAAATACCCTTCACTGACCCATGCCTCCGTAATGCAAACAAAATCTGGTTCCTCCTCAGCAACATAACACTTGAACTCATCAAATTTGGAACGGATACTCTGAGCATTAAACATCATACACTTAACAAATGCTCCATAACCACCTTTGGCTTTTTCATATTGAGGAGTTCTTTTATCACTAGATGAACTATAACTCTGTCCCCTTGAGTTGCTGCTGTCCCTATTTGCAGACTTTGACGTTCTATTGCCTTGGCTGACACTATTGGAATATTCCTGAGTTGGCAATGCAATTTCATCCCGCCCCACCCCATTTCCTGGTTTCCCTGAAGGACATGCTCGTATACTTTGCCTAACACATGGACCCCCTTCTCAGAAAAGTGCAAGCCATCCCTCTCATAGAGGTCCCACGATGCATAAAACCTGCTCCACTCGTCTACAAATGTAAAACCTAGCTCATGGCAGAGCTTTCCTACCCTGGCGTTAGCTGCCAGTGCCATAGAGCTCCACTCAGGGGAGGCTCTAGCCCTAGGCAAAATTGCTGTTACAATGACTCTATTGGTACCCTTCAGGGTGGCCAGAAGGGCCCTGTACTCCCGCAGAAGCTCCTCACTCCTAGTATGACCTATGTTATTTACCCCTACATGCACTATGACTCTGCTAAACTGGTGATCACTGGTGACCTGTGCCACTGCAGGTACCAGGTCCTTCACCTTGGCACCAGGCCTGGTGATGCACCTCCTGTCCCTCCTACCTTTACAAAATACCCGCTCTAAATGTCGCACATGACATATCATTCACTATAAATCGCTACCTCCTATACTGTCAGTTAAGTATCTGAGTACCTCAAGAAAAGCATAAACTATTAAACAATTGTTTGTTTTTTTGTTTTTTTTTTGTTTAAATTAAATAAATAAACAAGATGTCTAATCTAATTGTCTTCCACACAAGTAGACAACTATATGAATATCCCTTTTGATATCACTTATGGCTAGACAGAAAAATGAACAGTCACACAGCACTTATGAATATCCCCAACTTACTACTAATTAAACTATCTGAAACTTCAACACCAAACACAATATGCACACCATTAAAAAATAAATAAAGTATGTTAGGATAGTATGAATGTTGTCTAATGTACTTATGAAATATACACACTTGTAATATCTCCTACTACAGAAATCGAAGCGTCGAGAACACGCCGAAAGCCACGAGGCCTCACTTGGCGCACACAAAGATGGCGCACACGGCGGCGTCGCTAGGTTAATATAGTATAGTTTGCGTGCTACGAAAATGCTTATAAGACAAAAACTAATGAAATATAATCACAAAAGTAATTGCTAAACACCTATACACAGCTTAGACTAGAGTACTGCCCTGTTCTGCACGATTTATCTGGAAACCTGGAGTTCCGACGGCGAACATCCTCCCACCTTGACACCTGGCGGCAAACTGGACACACACACACACACACACACACACACAGAGATAGAGAGAGAAATACACACACACATACACGCAAACACATACACACATACACACACACATACACACACACATTCACACTCACGCTGCATACTACTAGGTGCCGAGCTCGGCTGTGGCTCAGTCACCTATCGGTTCATTAACGACAGAGCTGGGTCACGGCTGTCATCTAGTCTGTTGCGACGGCATAACATCTGGCTGCTTATCCTCTGGTTCTCTAGATCTATCAGGAGACATAAATAAGTCAGAGCGTCCCTCCTCGATCCTCCGCAATATTCATGGCCACCCAATGTTTTTTTTTCTTCAGTAATACATTGACAAATAACACATCCCTATGTTTGTCGATTGTGGAGGAGAATACCAGAGGTAATTGTGAACTGATATGGAGTACTCTCATTTTCTTCATACTGATTCAGTGCTCTATTAGAAATTGCAAGATCGCCATTAGTTAGCCGTTTCTAGGTCAGCTCTGCTTTAGACGCAGGCTGGCCGTTCAGATGGCGGCCAGCTCGCCTCTTCTGGGAAAGCCGCGCCGGGGCTGCGACGTCGAGCGCCCAGCCACGCAAGCTGGGAATCGGACGACTGCAGTGGCAGACACAGTTGTTGAACTATTCGTGTTGTCAACTTGTGCACTATCTTCAGATATGTATGTTATTGCGCTGTTGGCGCAGCATCTTTTCCCTGTCACTGTCATGTGGAGGTGTCCGTGGAGATCAAACTGAAGACGCCACTGACAACGTGCACATGTCACTGGGTACGGCGAGGGTGAGGCACTATATCGTACGATCGTTGGGGAGAGGAGGGGAGGGGTAGCTGATGCCTGGTCTTCCCACTCGGGCTTGGGACTGGGCTGCTGGGAACTGACAGCAGCGGATGGTCTGGCTTATTCAATGGCCGACGTGGTTGACTTGTTTAAGGTCGATACACATATGTATAATGCAAGGTGTTGAACGATATGTCAAATGTATGACATTTTAACTTAGATATCATAAGGCTCGCATGCAGCATGCAGCTAGGAGAACACGTAAGCCAATTAATAAAATCAGTTACTCCGTTTTCGTGGGCCACGGTAATTCGAATTTCTACCTTGAACAGCGCAGCGTCGCATTTGTCGTCGCATGAAAAAGCTGTCCAGTTTCGACATGTGTCCAATAGAGTTCGGGATGGAGGGGATGGATGGGGGGATCCACTCCATAAATTCAGGCCTAAACGAGCCCCACTTTAGTAAATGTAACAAATGCACAGACACCTCTGGTCTTCTTAATACAACTACATTTTAACAATGTTCTCAGCACGCCTGTGATTTAACGTACGGTTGCTTACGTGTAGCTACTCCGAAGTACGCTTGTGCATGCAAACATGGGTAAATTCCCTTGCATCTGGGTATGCACATTTCTGCATATTCACGTACATTTGCACTGACTTATTTTCATATACGCATCTTTGGCCTGCATACATTTGCGCTCACGTACATTTGCGCATGTGTGCTTTCGTGCTTACGTAGACTTGAGTATGCGCACAATTGGCATGCGTAAACGTCAAAGTACGCAAAGCCAATGAAATGCAGCACATTCACACAAACTGATTCGCCCGGGTGCACCTTCCGGGATCATCAGGTGACTCGCAGTGCATGTAAAACACTCGGTGCTTGGGAACATGTGTGTCGAAACAACAACAAAAACAAACACTCCACATGGAAGGGGTGACAAATCCCTACCAATAGGGGGTCAGACACAATCATTCCTGCGTTATAAATATGATACCGGCCTCCCACCTTCATAACATTACGCTTTATTGGCCCTCACAACCTGGGGGTGTCGGGCGAATGTCTCATCTCTTCCTTTACCTAGGCCTGTCTATGATTGGGAAGTCGAAAATTGTTTTGGGAGAAGAGGAACGATAGATTTCCCAGGCACGTTCTTTACAGTTAACAACATAAAACCCTGGCTTGCGCAACACAGCCTACCTCGCGCCCAGCAAACACTTTTCGAATCCCTTGCGTAAAAGACGTTCTAGGGCAGTGGCGTCAGCAAAGAACTGCTAAAGTAGTCGATGTTATCCCATCTCTGTTGCTGTACCCAGAGATCTACAGAGTAGCTTTCTCCTGGTCTTACTCCGTCCCTCCCGAGTGTTCCGTGCATTCATCAGTATGCAATGTGCAGTTTAGTGCACTGGCAGAGATCCCAGGAGTGGTGTGAAGGTTGGAAATAAATGTCTGCTGGGTCCGTGACCTCTGTTTCTGGGTGTGAAAACATGAAGCTGAAAACGATAATGATCCAAAAATGATAATCTGGTCAGGAACTGTTGCCGTCATGGAGTTTTAACTCGATTGGCCGATCCAGAGGGCCTGGTTCTAAAGATGGCCCTTACGTTGGCAAGATATCACAATGTAAAGCTTACCGGACAGTTTATATGTCACACGCCTTGGATGGATAATGCATGAGGGCGCATTGGGCCTAGACAGACCTGTTTCATAGCATGCTGGGAGGTCATGTTAACCAATGGTATGGCATATCACGATTATGCATACCATCATCATTTCTTGGGGATTGAGATCTATTGCAACGATTTAGTGAAGATGTACTTTCTTATGATTACATTTGGGAGTATTCTATGGCCATTCGGAAGTCGTTGGAATTGACGGACAAAAATTCGAAATAACAGATTTAGGAGGTGTGCATTTTCACATAATTGACTGCGCATCGGACGGCGTGATATTCTATTTCTTGAACGGGAATAGAATCGCCAGAGGTCGGTTGAAACGAGATATAGTCTGCGAACACATGCCAGCTGCTACAAAACTTGCACACACTGCAATACAACGCATGCCGACCAATTATGTGAGGGTCGGAATCTTCCATTCTGCTTCTTAACGGATCAGTATCTGTTTGGAAGAGCTAAACACAGAAGGAATTAGCTGACAAGCGAAAGCGTTAATACGACGAATTCCCAGACTAACATTGGACTTCTGAGAGGTGCTAGTCAGGCAATCCGAAAGCAAAAAAAAAGGTACCAGATTAGGACATGTTCGTAAAATGTTCAAGAAGGATAAGCATGACATAGAAAGCGATGAAGCACTAACAATATGGTCGTGCAAAAAAAACTTACAAAGATAGGATCGCTTTATAGGTTTGCTTATAGGAAGAAAAATGGAAATCTGCCGAAACGTTTTTTAAGTTATGGGCCGTTGAAGTTTTTGTTTTTAATCGCAGCGCCAGACCACAAAAATCGGTGCTGAATCGGTTCCCGTATATTTTCAAAAGGGAAGTGTTCTTGACAATACTAGCGATTTGTTTGATGCATATTGTTATGCTATATAATTTAAAAGTCATGTTAGGTCGCCGAGGCCATCATGACAGGCTAATGGAACCAAACTTGGTCAACTAGAATGTTCTCATGAATGGAGATGACTGTCATGCGATTGATGTCATTTTACATGTTACTCCCTACACATCGGAAATCTACTGTTTGTCATTGTGTGCTTAAGCGTTTCTATACTTTATTCGTGTATTTCACTCCTTTCTTTGCGAAGCCGATTGTGCCGAGCCGCCCAACGGAGCAGTCAGGTGGGCAGCCCGGTTCGGTCACTGGAGAGATGATGACCTGACAAAGTGCTCCTATATAGGTGACCTGAAGTCAAATGACGGATCTGACATATGTATTGCATCATTAGTAATGTCCAAAACATCGTTAATGCCAATTTTGGAGCATTCAAGCACAATCACAGCGATCGATAACAATGACAAGCCAAGCCACGCAAAACCAGAAAATTATGCTATTTTGACTTCATTTGACCTTGAATGTGTTGACCAAAGGTCACACAATTTGTACACAATAGAGTTAACTATCGTGTCCATCCACCCTGCGAATTTCGTTGCTCTAGCCATAATTGGAGCCGAGATCTTAGGGGGCGGAATCCGCCCCCCCTCCAGCGCGTAATTTTCAGAGACCCTCCAGGGCGCGTGTTAATTTCAGTGTTCAGTGGTGTTGGAATCACGGGATGGCTGTGGCCAGCTCCCCGCTCTTGGCCACCAATGTGTGATTTGTAAGCAAAAGGTAAATGTAATTGCTTTGTTCAAAAACTGACCGAAGTTATCATATTCGAAATGCCTCACTGTAATATACGGAAGCTGGTCCCGCATAGGTGACAATGTAAACCCGATAATATAATGGAATTGTTGCGTATTTTTCTAGCCTGCATCTCATGCAGGTTTTTGGGATCGCTTTTATTATCCACAACCCAAATTAAAACGACGTGTTGGAGCCACTGTGTGCACACACTATTTGACCGCAATCTACACTTAACAAACTTTCCCCGAGCTGTCGCACCATGTATAAAACTATTTAGCATACATGTGTAAGCTTGCCTACGATTAGCTGCATGACCGATGTAGTCGATGCGCCCCTAAACTCCTCAAATTGCCTACGATTATTACCCTGGTACGTGAAAGACGAAATATCGAACATTATGATCGGAATATAACCCTATGTGTATGTGCCATGTTACTGGATTATGCCAAATTCTTGCCGAACCACACACATATGTTCCGATAATGTAACTACAAGACGAAATTAAGACAGGAGAAATCTGAGATTCAGCTCCAATTTCCAACCACAAAATCAAATGATACTATACGAAAATAACCCGGAGCTTTTCACTTCATCGCATGAAGTTTAACAAGATATACAGTGTGGCTGCATTCTGTAGAATTTCACCACTGATTAACGAATTATTCCGATGTGCTTTATATGTACGCAAATACAATCGTACATGATGAGTAATACATGAGTAATATTTTCTTGAGGGTTTGGAACGGTGGAAGCCTGGTGGTCGCTGGCCTACAAAAAGCAGTTACTTCGTCCAGCAAGCGCTATCGCGACATATGGAGATTCCAACACTGTGCAAGTAAAAGAGAGCCAACTCGTAATGCAACCCGGGTGCACAAGAGGCAAGAGGCTATAGTGAACTATGGGTAACCAATTCTCGCAGGCTAATGCACATTTTCATCAGCGACACCGTGACGGTTTCGCGACGCGAACAATCATCGGATTCTAATAGAAAGAAAAATGTTTCGTCGGAGGAACTTCTGGTCCAACAAACATTCGGCCGCCAGCGGATTTTAAAGGAAAACACCCACAGAAACATACAACTATAGCGGAAACACTACAGCGGATAGGTTTGTACTCAAGATGGAGTTTCCATTCAGACAAAATGTGTTGCCACGGGAGCTGTACATCCCATAATAAAACAATGAAGATATTAGGTCATTTTGAATGATCTACATTCGTCCAGTACACTCTACAATTACCTGCGTTAATTGAATATAATCGTTAATCTCAGTGAAAAGTATTGAACAAACATTTTCAAAAGTTGCACAAAAGATGCGACATGCGGGCTTTTTTCGCCGGTATTTTTTGGATATTTGAATATTAATATAAATATTTGCTATGACAAAATTTTGTTTCCGAGACGCGAACTCCAAACCACCGGCTTGAATAACGTGCTTATGGTATTATAATGAGCATTGCAGTCACTCAGAAAGTCAGAAAAGACCGTCAAATGACCCTACTTCACCGACTCAACAAAAATAAAAAATTCCTGTGAGAATTCCTAGGTGGCCCACCACCCCTGATCCTATATTCACCAAAAAGGTCGGTCAGCGATTTTCTAAACCAAACACCAAACTCCGAATCACCCACTTCGGGCCAAACGCCAAGTCAACTCCTAATCACCCGCTTAGGCTTCCCTAACTTTTCATCAGCGACACCGTGACTGTTTCACGACGCGAACTGTCCATTATCGCGCCATACGCGCTGCGCTTTCTGCGTTCCTTCCTCAGACAGCTGATCACAAAGACACAAAGACACAAAAGATCAGCGCAACTATGAGCCACAAGGGCCCTTCTTGGTTGCACTCTGTACACTGAACCAGTTGCCCACCAAATCTGTAAATCAGCCCTCCCTGTAATACTGAAAAGCAACCCTCTATTCTTATAATGATTGTCTATGCTGTTTTTAAAGATGTTCAATATGCTGCTACTGACAATGTTTTCTGGCAGTTGGTTCCAGTGTTCTACTACCCTGTTGGTGAAGAAAGTCTGCCTTAACCTTGTTCTGCTGTGGTTAACTTTAATTTTGAATTTATGACCTCTAATTGCATCATTTCTGTTCAATTCAAACATTTCCCCAAGATATCCCCTCTCCAGACCATGGACAAATTTAAAGACCTCGATGAGATCTCCTCTCAGCCTTCTATATCTAAGTGAAAACATATTCAATTTCTTCAATCTTTCCTCATATGCCAGGTTGCTTATGCCATTAACCATTTTTGTAGCCCTCTTTGTACTCTCTCAAAAGCCAACAATCTTTTTTCATAGCTAGGAGACCAAGCTTGGATGCAGTATTCCAAATGTGGCCTGACGTATCCACAGTAAAGCTTCCTGATCACTTCCTCACTTCTGTATGATACATTCCTATGTATTGCCCCGAGGATTCTCAATGCCTTCTTCCTGGCTTCCTTGGTCTGTTCTGATGCCCCCAGTTTTGTGTTTAGAATAACACCTAAATCCTTCTCCTGTTGAGTCACTGATAGCACTTGGCCACCCATCAAGTATGGAGCCTTCATATGCTGCTTACCTACATGCATGATTTTGCACTTATCAAAATTAAATTTCATTTGCCATTCTTCTGACCACTTCACAAGTTCGTCTAAGTCTTTTTGCAGCGAGATATGCTCATCTTGTCCT
>JAOTOL010000328.1:0-46472 GCA_034440575.1 Imbricaverruca yamaguchii | reverse complement strand
ACCCAGTGGGTATTTTTATGCTGCCATCTTCCTCCAGTGGAGCAAAAGCTTCACCATCAGAAGAGCGGGGTCCAATTGTGATTTTTCACTGGAGGTTGTCATGGCACACTTGCTCAGTATTCATAGAGCCATCACATTTCCTTTATCCTCAACAATGTATCCACATTTCCTTTATCTCAACAATGTATTAACGAATGGCCTAATGGTTAAGGTGTTGAGCTCTGGGTACTAAAGGTCCTGGGTTCAACACTAGCACCACTCAGGACATTTCCGAATCCCTCAGCCTCCACCAAAATAGTGGGTGGAGCCATTAGCTGTGATTGTGCATAAAGTTAGGTGAGAACCAGCCAATAAATATACAATGTATGCGGAAGCCATCATCAGCTTACTCAGCCAGTCAGCTGATGGTGACATCAAACATACCAAGACAAGCTCCCAGAAGGTTTAGGTTAGGCTAGGTTATGTTTTCACCCCTTTGGAGACATCCCTGGTGATTCTGTGGGGGTTATTCATTGCACCTGGCTGGATGTGTGTGTACATTTGAGTAATGTCACCAATAGCTGACTGGTAGTCTGCTGATGGCGACTCAGATGCACTGTTGATATAAAGAAAGTGTGAGTGGTAAATCTTTGAGTAAGGTTATCCACTTGATCCATATATTTGATGGTGAACAACATCCTCATGTCAAATGAATATAATCTGCTTGCATTGACAGAATACCAGGATCATTCTTTGCAACAGAAATATGGAATTGTCACAACTATGAACAATAATCTAAGTAACAGATGCAGACCACATCTTTTTGTGGTCATTGATCTGTCATTCAGCCTAAGGGAAGACTATTACTCCACAGTTTGGATCTGCCACAATGTGGTGCTATTTGAATTTGGATGTGCTGCAATTTGGTGTGAACTAAAATTCCAATCATCAAGGTTGAGTGAGTTAAGATGGGAAAAGTTAGCATCTGGTAGAGAAGCACCTTGGAACCAGGGAGCATGGCGAGTCCAGACACCAGATTATAAGCTATATGCTAAAAGGCAGGTTGTAACAAACTGCAAAATGGAGATGCCTAGTGCTCAAATGCCTAGTGCTTCAATGTCTAGTCCTCAAATGAGATGAAAGGTCTTGCCTGGTCCATTCCATAGGCAAACATAAGTGCTAGTTGAAGTCCCTGAGGACACCTACATTGCCAAAAATATAGACAACATTGGGACTGTATTACAAGGCATGCTATAGACATTGTGCTATCATCATCATTATCATCATCATCACAATGGAAAGATTGTGGGTTTGAGTCTCACCTGTTGCTACTCTTCACCCATGACCAATCAAGGTGAGAGATTGGTGACACTACATGACTCAGTGGTCAATGTTTTGCCAAAATCAATAACCACCACCATCTTGATAGGCACTAGTCTTTTAAGGGATACTCAACACAGAATTTGATCTTGAAGTTCTCAATGTGCATTTTTATCTTGAAGATCTCTACAACATCCAAGGATGGATGTTGCAAACCTCATTTAAAACTAGCAAAGCTTTTAATAAAGTTACATCTGAGGCTAAGTCATCAACTTCAGCAACATGATTGTTGGGAGTGTTGAAAGAGTTAAATTATTCATGGAACAGGGTGTAAATATCACTTAATACACACTGAATTGACATCCTTGTGAAAGAAGTACTACCATCATGCTTCTTGGTGCATGTTTGTGAAGTCTGCATGTCTTTTCTGTACATGTTTCCCATTCACAAGCATCATAATATTTTGCCCACTGCAGCATATCTTGGATCATGATGAAGAACATCCCTTAGTGAAATTTCAGGTGAAGAGATTATCTATGATGCACTGCTAAACAATGCCAGTTTATAGCATAGGTGTTTGCATAATTATTGTTGGTATCATTATCTCCAGAGAATGCACCTTTCAGAATATGCAAAATTGGAACAGTCATATGTATGCAATTATCTTAAACTAGGTTTGCAAGACTTACATGATTATAAATAGCATTGCTTCCATGGTGATTTTGACATCTCACTTAACATGCACCATGGAGGACCTTAGAAAATTAGGCACACTGAAGGGGGTGGATTCCACCCCTCTAAGATCTCAGCTCCTACTGAGGCTAGAGCAATGAAATTCGCAGGGTGGATGGGCACCACAGTGAACTCTACTGTATGCAAATTTCATAACCTTAGGTCAATATCTTCAAGGTCAAATGAGGTCATAAAAGAAAAATGTTCTGGTTGTGCATGAATTGGCTTCTCAGTGTTATGGATCGCTATTATTGTGTTTAAGTGCTCAATTGGCATTAATGATGTTATGGACATTACAAATGATCCAATACAGATGCTAGATCTGCCATTTGACCTCAGGTCACCTATGTAGGAGCACTTTAGCAGGTCAATACCTGCTCCAGTTACCAGAACCGGGCTGCCCACCCGACTGCTCCGTTGGGAGGTTCAGCATAATTGACTTTGCAAAGAAAGGAGTGAAATACATGAATAAAGTATGGAAATGCTTCGGCACACAATGACACAGTATATTTTGGGATGTGTAGGGAGTAACATGTAAAGTGACATCAGTTGCATGACAGTCATTTGCCTTTTGACAACATTCCAGTTGACCAAGTTTGGCTCTATTAGCCTATCATAAACTTTACCTGACTTGACCTTGGCGACCTAACATGACTTTTAAATTATATAGCATAACAATATGCATCAAACAAGTCCCTATTGTTGTCAAGAATAGTTCCCTTTTGCCAATATACCGGAAGGGCATCAGCGCCGATTTTTGTGATCTGGCGCTGCGAATTATTTTTTATTTTAACGGCCCCTAGCTTGAAAAGTTCTCGGCCGATTTTCATTTTTCTTACTTTAAGCAATGTGCCGGACATTTCCAAGTAGGTACACAAAACATGGTGTGTATCAGCTAGTACAATATGGAGTTATGCATGAAAAATTGGAGGGTGGGCGGATTTCGCCATCCCCTCCAGTTCGTGTGTTAGCCTGTCATAAACTTGACCTGATTTGACCTCGGTGACCTGAAATGACTTTGAAGCAATATAACATAATAATGTACACCAAACAAGTCGCTAGTTTTGCCAAGAACACTTCCCTTTTGCCAATATACGGGAAGCACATCAGCGCTGATATTTGTGATCTGATGCCGATAAAATTTTTGACTAGCGACCCCTAGCTTGAAATTTTTATGGTCGATTTTCATTTTTCTTACTTTAAACAACATGCTGGTCATTTATAAGCAGGTACACAAACAATCGTGTATATTGGCCAGTAAATCTGGAGTTATCTACGAAAAACCGGAGGGGTGGGCGGATTTCGCCCTCCCCTCCAAGGCGCATGTTAACAAGGAATTATTTTGAATGATGGTGGAGTACCACATGGCTCTGTCCTAGAGCCATTTGGAGCCTCCTGGGCACATCAACTGAGGTTGTCATGCAGTGTCTACAGAGGAGAAACCTTGAGATCAGTGTAAAAAATTAATAATTGACGATGTGACCTGAAAATTCAACAACAGTTAATGGAATTGTGCTATTTCATCCTTGTCTTAGGTTTTTACGAGTTTGCCACATGATGTATGGGCAGTCATCATGCACACCACTGCCAAATACTGTAAAATGCATCTGACTGAAGTGAAAGTCATTCCACTTTTTTAATCCTTCACCCGTCCCGTCTCGGGGGGGGTCTTCAAACGCCCCCTCAGGTTTTTTTTGCGGATAGCGGACGAACGGCGCGCGTCAGCGTACCCAAATTTCGCAAATCTTTTCCCACATCAATTTGGCATGCTGTTTCAAAATTTTGAAGTCCGGTCATCTAGAATCTACGAATTAGTCGAGGTCAAGTGAGGTCACCTCGAAAAAGTTCAACCAGTGGTCACGCTTTAACGGATGCAGATATTTCAATGAAACTTTCAGAGTTTGCTTACCTTTATGAATGCAACAAAACGTACGAGTGGAATTTTTTTTTCCGTTTTTGACTAATATATTTTGCTTATTTTCCAAATGGCAGTTCAAATAGAGGATTCTGCCTAAAGCACTGATTTCTTATTGGGGCAAGTTGACTTCCAACAACGTTTCTCGGTCTGCTCTACCCATTGGAAAAGGAAAATTAAAGAAAACTTGAAAGCTCAAAATTTTCAAAAAAAAAAAAATCGGGGTCCCCAAAAAATTATAGCCCTGGTCAATTTGGCTGTCCTTTTCCCATTCCAAATACATTTTGTTTTTTCATATTTCCCCAAAATTAACCCCAATCAACAGCTGAGTCATATAGCTTTGTTAATCTCACATTGATTGGCCGCTGGTGAAGAGTAGCAACAGCTGAGACTCGAACCTACAATCTCTTGATTGTTAGGTGAGAAACTTGACCCTAGACTACCTGTCCCCTTGTATAACATAGCACATGGATGATCCCTTACCTGGAGTTGCACTACAGAATGTTCGTTATCACAATGCTAGATCCCACAAATGATCAATTCGGGTTGAAGCACCCTAAATCCCAAATAACTAACTGAATCCCATATCCGTTATTAAAATATTAAAATCTGATTTATTAAAACTCAGTTCTGGCACAAAATGACCCTTGATGTCGATGCTACCTTAAACTCCAATCCACTGCCACCACCATATCCATTATGGTGAGCATAAGCATGCTATTTATCAACGGGATACTGTAAGAAGCAAGGGATGAATACCTCACTACCATGCCCCAAGAAGCACAATGTTGATACTTCTTTGGGAATGGAGCACTGTTGATTCAGTGCTCGGTAGGTGGTATATTCCACCCTATTTCATAAGTAATTTATCACTGCTTGGGAGAGTAATGAATTTGAAGACATGGCTGGATTCCTGCCAAAAGATCTCTGTTTTCATGGTCATGTTATGAGAATATCTCCTTGATTTCATGTTTTTGAAACATTAATGAGAACATGATTCAGATAAAGTGAGAGCTCAGAATGTATGCACTAAAAAGCAGTCATATGACTGGACTGGATTCTATGCTGACAATAATTGTAGGCGGGCAGATGTTTTGATAATAAGTGTAGTTTGAAGCTATTCTCAACGTTACCACTGACATGTGTGCTCAGTGAGCTCACCAAGGTCATCTGAGGTCACCTGAGATCACTAGTACATTCTGCACATTATACTACACTGCATTGAGATAGAAGGCTGTAATTACCGTCATTGTTCTGGTGTCTACAAGATGTATTGATTGATACATTACATGACCTCCCTATGCTACATCATGACCTTGATTCAGGGTTAAAATACTGATTTTTCGTTAGGTGTGAGATGTCGAAACGAGCACAGTAGGATGTCGAAATTTGCCATGAGATTAGTGATATTTAAAATGATTTTGATGCCTCAGACTCAAATTCGAGCTGTTGGTGTAGGTTCCAAGGAGCAGGGTGTTGATACTTCTTGGGGAAGGATGTCGATTGAGTGTTCAGAAAGTGGTATATTCCACCCTATTTCACGAATAATTTATCACTGCCTTGACTGAGGTCAGTTTTGGAGTAAAACATATTCC
Source organism: Imbricaverruca yamaguchii (assembly GCA_034440575.1). Classification (NCBI taxonomy): domain Eukaryota; kingdom Metazoa; phylum Arthropoda; class Thecostraca; family Neoverrucidae; genus Imbricaverruca; species Imbricaverruca yamaguchii. The sequence continues at coordinate 40,931 of JAOTOL010000328.1, read as the reverse complement.
TGCTTGGGTACATAGTTGGCCTCGGTTGTCCGCTGTGAATCTCATGCACTTTGAGGTTGTGCATGAATATGCGAGTCAATAATTTACTCTATGACCTCTGCGAGGTCATCATAGGTCATTGCACATCACTGAAAATTACTTCTCACGGTGTTGGACTATAGTGATGGAACCAATGCCAATCGGTTTGTCCTCTCAATGCGCCAAAATAGGTGTGGAATGATCCTAGGTCACTTAGCTCCCTCAGTCTGTCACATATGTGGTATTTTGTCTGGTCAGGTCGAGCCAAGCAAAATGTGGTAAATTGTCGAACCCTTTTGCATAGCTACTTGATTTCGTCTTGCATTAAAAGTGTAAGGCAGGAATCCCATGACTGACTGCATAATACATGAAATACATATGAACAAATTTTGCTACAGAGCCAGTCCGGTCCGATGTCAAGAGGTGGGACATATTTGCAGCTCGTTGCTAGCGTGGGAAGCGCGCGTACTTTGTTGGCGGGCGCCACACGATAATCAACGCCACCCGATAGTTTCGCGGCTTTGTTTGTGGTGTCGCGTTTGAAATCGCCGCCGCAGCGATTGGTGTAAGGGAAATGTGATCCGAGCTTATAAACAAAAGGTTCTGGGGGTGTAATCTGCAGTTCAATAACACACAGAGCGGCGAGTTATCAGCGAAGCCTCGTGTGTTGTTCTATATGAGCATTGAATACAGGTATATCCTCTGTTGTAATGGAATGCGTCGTTCCCGTACCTATCCACTACAATAAAGACCCGGTCTTAAATATCGTGCCTTTCTATAATTTCTCTTGCGAATCGTCACGCAATATTCGGAAATGTACCAGTGCTGGACACGGCGCATGGATCACAAACATTTGTGATAGTGAACATCAAGGTGGTATGAAGCCAAATGTTATGTAAAATTATAGCACCAGCGAAAGCAATATGACTAGAGCAGTCGAAGCGCCCGAAAACCCAAATAACTAACGCCAGCGAAATACTCTCGGTGAGATGCGTTGAATGGTATGTGACATGACCTACCTATGCCAGAAAATGGTCTTGACCTCGGGTCAACCGAGGTACGGGTCAATTATTGACAACTATTAAATGTCATCGGAAGCGTCTTTCGTCATATAAAGCAAAATCAGCTTCCCATCGCCATGCTGTGAAAGTTTGTACCGGAAAATTACAATATATTTTGCGAAGTTTCGTGACTTCTGGTGACTTTCTGTTGTCCTGACCTTAACTCACACCGGCTGTTGTCGATAACACATTTCAAGGACTGTCGAATAGCATTGGCCGTTTGTTTCTATCTGTTACATGTCCTGAGATATGTGTAAATATCTGGAGGTCCCACCCGATCTGGTCGGATTTGACCTATGATGACCCAGTGGCCTAAATATTGACCTGAGCGAGAAAAGATGACCGAAGTATTTTCGATAGAGCTTGTCACCAGCTATCCAACGCCGTTTTCCGTTTGTTGCTACCTAGCATAGTTCTGAAGATCTTAGTTGGCAAACATCTGCCACCCCGGACCGGCGACGTTTGCTCGGTCCGCCGGACGCGCGCATGTTAAGATGCCCTCTGACCTGTTATGGTGACATGACATACCTATTGTCTGACATGTGAAGTGCTAGACACGTATGGATGCTATGTGAAGCCATGCTGATATACAGGGCCTTCATCTGTTAGCAATTCTTAAGATTACAACACCTGTAAGCTTACTTTTATTTATTTTTTGCTTTCAGATCTTTGCCATACTAGCTTTCCATAGCTGGTCGTGGTGAGTTTTTAGTTGCTTATTTGCATACATATATGTGTTATCGTCTTTTCAGTACCTTACCTGCTTTTGTCTCTCTGTAGTAGCATAGTTGGCATTCCTACCTGCTTCTGTTTCTTTATAGTATCTCGTATTTGGTTCACCTGCATGTTTCTGTCTCTGTAGTGGAGCATAGTGCGTGTTTGATCCATAACATACAAAACTGAAGGAACAAAGCTCGGTTTCACAATGACCCAGAGAAAGTCATTTTTTGATGGCCTTTTAGACCAACTTCAGCTTGGATGGTACAACCGTTTTGAGGATTTACACAGGGAATGCGAAAAGCTATGGTCTCGAATAACTTATGAGTACGGTCCTACTGTAGGTAACGTACCCATGGGTGTTACCCATATGGAAATTGATGCAGCTGCCAAAACGTTCTTGGATTTGTGCAACATGCAAAATTTCATTCCTCGAATTACAACTGGTGATGGGAACTGTCTGTTTTCTGCAGCATCTCAAGCAATATCTGGTTCCGAAAGTTTTGCATCAGAGCTCCGTGTCAGATCAACAATAGAGCTAGCACTCCACTCTGAATACTACAAAACCATTTCAAATGCAGAAACCATCACTTTCAGCTCAGATACAGTCAAGGCAGAGGCTGTCCGCGGACGTAAAAACAGGGCGTGGTGCAGCATGTGGCATGTCGTATCGCTGTCCACAGTCCTCGGACGGACAGTACGTTCGGTGTACCCACCAGTCCATGGTATGGGGCATCTATACACCCGCACCTTAAATTGTTCCACTCGCCCCAGAGCTGGACGATCATATGGCAGTATCTGCATCCTGTGGTCAGACACTGCACCCCTAAGATCCAACCGGGAGTATGGAGCGGGGGGGGGGGGGCGCCCAACCACTTTGTCACACTTATTGAGGTGCACATGGAAGACGAACCACATGACCTGGAGAATGAGTTCAGCAAGGCAGCTAGTTATAGCCCGGATGACCCGTGGGAGGGTGCAGGCAAAGACAAGTACAGTGACGAGGTGGGGACTGGACAGGAAGACAACCCACGGGATGATATGTTGGATGGAGGTATGATGATAGAGGATGAACAGCATGCAGTAGAAAAGGAAGAATTATGTGAAGCAGGTGATGATGAATGGAAGTATGTGGAGAGCACGTCCAGTGTAGGTAAGGTGGATGACACAGGTGGTGCAGTAGATACTGGTATAGATAGGATGTGTAAAAGTCCAACACAGGCAGCTGATGTTTCAGAATGGGAGAGTGGAGTTGAAAGAGGACCGGAGTGGGAGAGTCCATGGGAGGAGATATTGGATAGTGATTTGGTTGTAGAGGGTAGACAGGATGTAGTGGAAGAAAGGGGGTTGGATGCAAGTAAGTTAAGATTGCAGCATGCAGAAATCACGAGGGCAGAAATAACGGGAGAACTGGGTCACAGCAGATCGAAGGAAACGGTTGACAGAGGAAGAGAAAGAAAGCTAATGGAAGGGACAGGTTTAGCTAGGGGTATAGGTGTCATGGAAATGGCATCTATTGGAGGAATGGAAGCCGAGTTCTGGGGCAAAGAGCATCATGTCAGCATTGTCAAGGATGAGCAAACTTTGTGTTATGGTGAGGGGCAGCAGTGGAAGGGAGTAGGCGAGGAATCTCCGGATACAGGACAATATGATGAGAGTAAGCAGCAGGATGTTGGCCACACTGACACTTCAGGTAGCAGCAAAATTAACAAGAGAAGTACGGTTCGGAATGGATCAAATCGGGTGGTGTTTAATGCGACGGAAAGTGTGTTGGAAGCCATGTGTCTGAAAAAACCCATAGACTCAGAAAGAGTAGATAGAGTTCCACAAAGTATATCATCGTCCAGGTCATTTATAGTGAAATATAGCGACGCCAACAAATTGGATGCAACTCGTGATAGTTTTGGCCCCTGGATAGAATATGGTAGGAATGTTTCATACTGGTTTGTTGATAAAAAGGATAAGCGGATACGACATTGTAAACAGCGCAAAGGATGCATGTATGCTTCTGTGAAGCGCGGTAGAAGAAATATCGCGACTTCAGTCGACAGAAACGATGTAGTGTTGTGCCGCAGAAAACTGTACCGTTTGGCAACCGACACCACCTTAAAAAAAATGATAATATCGCCAGGGTATATGCAAGCTCACCAGCCACTGGACATCTTTATACAATACGTTGGGTGTCTTCCTGACACATTTCGCAGTGCTCATGGAAATTCGAAAGACCAGGACAGGCCATATATTCGTACATCTCGCGTATTATTAGACACAATGAAAACAGAGCTGAAGGGGGCAGCGCCTAAGACAGTTTATAGAAAGAGGGTGTTGGAGGAAAAGGAGGAATTGCCTCGGGACCATAAACAGCTGAAAAACTTGAAGTACAATGAACGGAAACACTGTCATGCCGACAGCTCTCTCAGTAAAGCTGATCCCTATCTCGGTTTACTCCATAGAGTCATAGAAGAAAATCAACCAGATTTCCAAGGAGAAAGATATATCCGCGAAATTCAATTTACAGACAGGCCTATAGTATTCCTATACACCGATAGACAGGTGAAGGACATAAACAGATTTTGTACCAATCCAAATATATACAGTACACTTTCTATGGATACCACATTCGATCTGGGAGAGTTCTTCTTGACGACTACCACGTACGAAAATTTAAGCATCCTGAGACGGACTTCCGGAAAGTATCCAACCGGTCTGGGTCCCTGCATGCTTCACACAAAGAAGGATGAGCCCAGTTATTCAGCTTTTGCATGTAAGTTGAGGCAGTTGGTATCCTCAGCAAAATCTTTAGTAAGTTTCACAACTGATGATGATCCCGCACTGTACGTACCAATGCAGACGTGCTTCCCTAACGCGGACCATGTCCTTTGCCACGTTCATTTTCGCCGCAACATTGAGCACCAATTTACCCGTATGCGTATTCCGGAAGTCGTTCGCCAGTCAATTCTGAGCGATCTGTTCGATAACAACTTTGGTTTAATTAACATCACTGACAAAGTCTCGTTCGCTAAAAAAATTGAGGAGTGTTTCACCCAGTGGGCTCGTCTCGGAAACGAAGCAGAGAAATTCGTCACTTACTTCCGGCAATTTAAATTGAAGAAAGTAATCACCAAGATTATTGGGAAAAAGCGAGTACGAATCGCATAGAAAGCATCCACAACACAATTAAGGGCGTCACGGGACATCAGAAAATGCAGGTGAACACGTTCATTGATGTACTCCGTGGGTTGGTAATATTTGAAGAAAAGGAAACAAATAGGGCTTTGCACGACGAGGGAACTTATAAAGTCAGTAACCTGTACAAACACTGTATGATTTCGAAAGCACAGATGGCCTCACTCACACTGTACCAGCAGCACTGCAAAATCTCTTTGTTCGGTACATCGGCACCGGTAATCTCGACCCAAAATGTGACTAAGTCTCTCAACATTCCGGCGTCAGCAGGTCGGAAACAACATTCTCAGGGACAGTCCTATGCGAAGAAACCTGCCATTCAGATCAATTCTGAACCGTTTATAATTTCGTTATGCTCTCCTAAAACAAAGAAATGCAAATCATGCAAACAAACGATCAACTGGCGTATCGTTCAGAAACCACATGACATAGTTATCACCCATAGGGAACGTTGGGAGTATCCAAAGGAGATTGCAGGTAAAATCGTTATGGTCGAAACGAGTTCCAGACAAATGGCTTGTATGTCCTACCACATATCCAAGTCATGTTTGTACGTCCGTTTTCCTGATATATTCAACAATCATAAGCAAATCACAGTAGGCAAACACTTACTTCCACTTTTGACAACATCACACAAAACATTGATCATGGAGGTGCTCGGGGTCTGCATTTAGGGGTTGTGAATATTTACGAAATATAGTGCATTGTTCACATTCAAGCTTAAGAGTTTGGTGCAAGTGTCCAATTACTCATTCCATAGATATTTCTGGTCACGTGCTCGCCACGTAATTTTCTTTGTTATATTATTCTGGTCAGCAATGTGTTACTTTCAACATGCTAGGATTTCGTGTGATGTCTGAAAAGAGGGCGTATTCGAACCTCAGTTCGAAGGCCATCGCCATCTTAGGTTGTGTTCGTATGTTTATGCTAGTCTGGAATACGTTCCTTTCAACATGATTGGATTTCGTATGTTGTCTCAAAAGAACCTTAGTTTGGAGGCCATCGTCATTTGAGGTTGTTTTTGTATGTATATGATAGTCTGGAATACGTTGCTTTCAACATGCTGGGCTTTCGTGTGGTGTCTGCAAAGAGGACTTTCAACCCTAGTTTATTGTCCGTCGCCGTTTGAAGCCATTTTCATATGTTTGTGCTAGTCTGGAATGTGGCATTTTCAACATATGCCGATATTTTGTGTGAAAAGAGGACGCCTTCTAACCCTAGTTTGAAGGCCGTCGCCATTTGAAGTTATTTTCGTGTATGTATGCTTGTCTGGAATGCGATACTTTCAACGTGCTGAGATTTTATGTGATGTCTGAAAAGAGGGCGCCTTCGAACCTTAGCCTGAGGGCCGAGGGGCCGCGGTAGCTCAGTTAGTAGTGCGTCAGACTCTTTATCGCAAGATTGTGGGTTCCAACCTCACAACCGACGGCATTTACCAGGTCCACCCGCGACCAATCGGAGTAAGAGGTTGGCGACGCTACGTGACCTAGCGGTTGAATGCGTCGTAAGCGAAGGCCACCGCCATTTCAGGGTTTCGTATGTTTATGCTAGCCTGGAATACGTTGCAAAGTGCTGGGATTTCGTGTGGTGTCTGAAAAGACGTCTTTCAGCATTAGTTTATAGTCCGTCGCCTTTTGAAGTTGTTTTCGTATGTTTATGCTAGTCTGGAATATGGTGCTTTCAATATGCCAAGTTTTCGTGTGGTGTCTGAAAAGAAGACGCCTTCGAACCTTAGTTTGAAGGCCGCCGCCATTTGAGGCTATTTTAGTGTGCTTATGCTCGTCTGGAATATGATGCTAAACCAGATAGCTTAGGTATTATTCCACGTATATGCAAAGAACGAGGGTAACATAGCAGGGCAATGTGATACGTTACATATTTCTATCACACATGATGGATAATTTAATGCAGTTATATATATATATATATATATATATATATATATATATATATATATATATATATATATATAGCAATATATCACATATGCTATGCAGGGGACGAGTAGCCTATGGATATGTTGCCCGTCTTACAATCGAAAGGTTGTGGGTTTGAGTCTCACCTGTCGCTACTTTTCGCCCGCGGCCAATCGGCGTGAGATTGGCGACGCTACATGGCTAAGCGGTCGATGTGTCGTAAAAACCAATAACCAACCAACCAACACATGCAATGCAAACATAAGCTAACATATATATAGACTCGAAGGTGGTGAGGGGATTGAGTGTTCAAACGATCCGGCGGCCCGGTCCAAAGGGGGAGGAGCCAGACTAGGAGTGCCTCTTCCATCCTACCATTGTCAATGCGGCAAAAATACTCCAAGTCACCTATGATTACTTTATATTAGACGAACTCCCCAACAGGCAGTCGGAGCGCCACTAAGCACAAATAACGAATCAACGAACTCCCCAACGTGGATATATCAGATATTATACGATTCCTCAGCTTTATCGAAGTGCATGTTGTGTGTCCCACCGACGGTTCTTAGGGTGAGCATGTTGTAGTGCTGTGAAATGTGCCTTTAATGTTTTTGCGACATATACTGACATGACTTAGACCGATTGACTTATGTCTCATCTTCATCATCAAGCCACCCCAGTAGCTCAGTTAGAGCGCGGGTCTGCACTGGTCTCCTCTGCCCTGGGGTGCACAGGGTACGAGTCGCTTCACGCGCTGGCGTTTAACCTTCGGCTGGGAGGGTCAGTTGACAGTTGGCTCGATAAGGCCGGGAACAAGCTACCGACAACCATGTCGGTGCGTTGACGGCACGTTAAACTTTCGGTCAAAATTCTGCCGATGAACTGGGATTCATGGATTGGGTGGTGGGAACTGAGTTAACACAACAATCCCTGCATCGCAATAGGACCCTGATTCATAAAGCCACCGCAGCACGAACTTGAAATGATTTTTTTTTTATCCTTCACACACTATCGCCATTGCTTGCAATTGTTCTGATTGTTTCTGCATTTTCCTCACATTCTCTGTCATCGCTTGTGTATTCATCTCTTGTGATGTCCTGAAGTGTGCACGTGCATCTACACATACACCTACATGCACACCTGCACACATACATATGCATGCACACACATCTACACACACACACACATGCATGCACACACACACATAGACACACATACCTGCACATACATACATACGCACATACATGCACATATACATACACATACATACACACACATCTGCATACACACACACACACACAGACACAGTTGTGAAAAGCGAGCCACATGACTTGGCCCCCTGGCCGGCCGTCGTGACAGGCCCCTAGATCGACCAAAGGGCCCGGGCCGATATAGAGGGTTCCTAGTCAACGGAGAGCTCCCACGGACAGATGATGAGGGCTCTGTGGTGGTCCAACGTGTGTTTCTAGGTTGGCCGAGGGGACCCGGATCATTGCAAACACACCCTGGCTGACGGAGGGGACCTGAGCTAATATGAAGGGTCCCTGGGCTGATTACAGGGCTCAAGTCGAAGCAAAAGCTCGTGACCTAATGGCGAGGGACACAACTTTTGGAAAGGGAACACCTGGCCTTGGGTCTTAAGAAACGGTCCATGAGACGACGAGGGTGCCGTAGTTGCCGAAGGTGGCCTTGGATCGTCGGAAAGGGTCCCTGGGACAATGGAAGGAGTTGAAACCATGCAAGGGCTCCTTGCCTGATAGAGGGTGCCCACGCTGTTGAAATGGGGGCATCCGGGAAGAGGTCCTGCTAGCTAAGGAGGGCCCTTGGGCTGAGGAAGAGACGCCTATCCGCCGGATATGAACCGCGAACCATCGGAAATGGCCCAAAGCCGGTATGATTGGCTCATGGGCCGACAGAGGAGGCGAAGCAGCACATGGGGCTGTTTCTGGTGTGACAGAGGCCCACGCTTGTGAAAGAGAAGCGTCTGACAGGACGAAGAGTATCCTGAGCACCGAAAGATAGCCCCTAGGACGAGGGACGGGGTCCCGGACCGGACGTGTAGGGCCGCGGGATCGGCTTCCGCTTGCTCTGATAGATACGGGTCCAGAGCTGACAGCGAGCCTCGGGCGCTGCATGACCGACGCATTCGATGCGCCCCTAAAACCAAATAACCAACCGGCAGCGAGCCCCAGGCCGATAAAGATAGTCCCGTGTCAAAATTTTCAACCATCCATGTCTGCTTAAAGTGGCAATCACAGTGTACATCTACGAGCATAAGTTGCGCCCTATCCACCAATAATTCGAACGAAAGATTGATTTTCAAATGGAAGAAAATTGTCCACCCCATTGTTTTTGCTCTTTTTCCAGTTGAGAAGACGAGTTGAATGAACGCAAATCAAAAGAATACAAGCTGAAAGAATGCAAGCCAAAATAATACATGTACCAAAGAAAAGTTCAAATAATACAAGTCAAAATAGTGGAAGTCTGAAGAATTCGAGTTGAAGGAATACAAGCTGACATATCATTTGAAAGAATACCTGAAATAATGACGTTTAAGGAATATCGCATCCTAAATTCCAATGACAATACCTACCAACATTCTACACCTACCAATATCCATCAAGCCTTATTCACTTGATAATGCATAGCATGTGTGTGGATCGAACTCCCCATTCATAAATCTCAACCAACAATGCCTGCTTAAAGGGCCTGAACAGTGTATACCTACCGGCAGTAGTGACATCCTCACCCACCAGTAATTAAAACTCAAAATCGATAGAAATTCTTGAATAATAATTATCCACCCAATTGTTATATTGTGTTCTTTTTTAAGCTGAACAGACAGGTTGAAAGAATGAAATCAAAAGGATGCAAGTCAGAAGAATACAAGCTGACATAATGCGAGTTAATAGGATAAAAGCCAAAAGAATAATACATGTACGAAAAGCAGTTTGAAAGAATATGTATTGAAAGAGTGCAAGTCAAAATAGTGCAAGTGAAAAAGATACAAGCTGAAGGAATACAATCTGAAATAATGCCAGTTGAAAGAATACCAGATCCTAAATTCCAACAATGCTATCTACCAACATTATATGCCTACCAATATCCATCGAGTCCTATTCACTCGATAACACAACGTGTGTGTGGATAAAACACCACATCAATCAATACATTTCAGCTATCCATGCCGGCTTAATGGGCTTGCACAGTGTACATAGTGTACACCGTTGGTCACATCCTCATCCACCAATAATTAGAACCAAAAATAGAAGTTATTGAACAAGAATAATGGAACAAGTCCATCTTATTGTTTTTGTTTTGTTTTATTTAGTTGAACAGAGAAGTGTAAAGAAAAATATTATGGATAGGAGTCGGAAGTATACAAGCTGAAATAATGCAAATCGAAATGATGCAGGTCCAAAGGATACTACATGTACAGAAGCAATTTGAAAGAATATATTGGAAAGAATACAGGGTAAAATTGTGCAAGTTTGAATAATACACGTCGAAGGAATACAACATGAAGTGTTACCAGTTCAAAGAATACAACCTGAAATAATGCCACTTGAACAAATACTGCATCCTAAATTCCAATAACACTATATACCAGCATTCTGCACCTACCAATATCCACCCAGCCATATTGGCTCCATAAAGCATAACACATATGTGGATTGAGTCCCCATCAATGAATTTCTGCCATCCATGCCTGCTTAAAGGGCTTGCACAGTGTACACCTATGGGCATAAGTCACATCCTCATCCACCAGTAATTGGAACCCAGAAAAGAAGTTTAAATTGAAGTTCAATAGAAGTTGTATTGTGTTTTATTTAGTTAAACAGAGAAGTTCAAAGAAAAAATATGGATGGAAGTCAGAAGAGTACAAGCTGAAGTAATGCAAGTCAAAATGATGCAGGTCCAATTAATACATGTATGAAGAGCAATTTGAAAGAATATATTGGAAAGAATGCAGGTTAAAATAATGCAAGTTTGAAGAATACAAGTCGAAAGAATACTACATGAAATATTACCAGTTGAAAGAATACAACATGAAATAATGCCAGTTCAACAAACACTGCATCCTAAATTCCAATGGCACTATCTACCAACATTCTGCACCTACCAATATCCACCCAGCCATATTCACCCGAAAACGCATAACACATGCGTGGATCGAATTCCCCATCATTAAATTTCAGCCAACCATGCCTGCTTATAGGGCCTGCACAGTGTAGACCCGCAGGTATTAGTCACATCATCATCCACTAGTAATTCGAACCCAAAATCGAAATTCTTGACAAATAATAATTGTCCATCCTATTCTTTTTCCTTTTTCTTTTTGGTCGAACAGACAAGTTGAAAGAATGAATTGTTGTGGATACAAGTCAGAAGAATACAAGCTGGAATAATGGAAGTCCAAAGAATAATAGATATACAAAGAGCAATTTGAAAGAATACAGGTGAAAATAATGCAAGTTTGAAGAATACAATGTGAAGGAATACAACCTGAAATAATGCCAGTTAAATGAATACTGCATCCTAAGTTCAAATGAAACTGTACCAACATTCTACACACATACCAATGTCCATCTAGCCCTATTCACTTGATAACTTCCAAGATGTGTGGATCGAACTCCCAATCAATACATTTCACCCATCCATGCCTGCTTAAAGGTCCTGCAGTGTGTACACCTACATGCATAAGTCACATCCTCATCCACCAGTAATTAAAACCCAAAATCGAAATTCTTGGCCAATAATAATTGCCCACCCCATTGTTTTATTTTGTTGTTGTACAGACGAGTTGAAAGAATAAAATATTATGGATACAAGTCGGAAAAATATAACCTAAAATAATGCAAGTAAAAATTATGCAAGTCCCAAGAATAACACATGTATGAAGAGCAATTTGAAAGGATATCTTTGAAAGAATGCAGGTTAAAATAAAGCAAGTTTGAAGAATACAAGTCGAAAGAATACAACATGAAATATTACCAGTGGAAAGAATACATCCTGATATAATGACAGTCCAATGAACACTGCATCCTAAATTCCAATGGCACTACCTACCAACATTCTGAATCTACCAATATCCACCCAGCCATATTCACCCGAAAACGCATAACACATGCGTGGATCGAATTCCCCATCATGAAATTTCAGCCAACCATGCCTGCTTACAGGGCCTGCACAGTGTAGACCTGCAGGTATTAGTCACATCATCATCCACTAGTAATTCGAACCCAAAATCGAACTTCTTGACAAAAAATAATTGTCCACCCCATTCCTTTTTCTTTTTCTTTTTGGTCGAACAGACAAGTTGAAAGAATGAAATATTATAGATACGAGTCAGAAGAATACACTCTGGAATAATGGAAGTCCAAAGAATAATAGATGAAGAAAGAGCAATTTGAAAGAATGTATGTTGCTGCATGACCGACGCAGTCGATGCGCTCTTAATCTCGAAATAATGTATGTTAGAGAATACAGGTGAAGATAATGCAAGTTTGAAGAATACAAGATGAAGGAATGCAACCTGAAATATTACCAGTTGCAGGAATACAACCTGAGATAATGTCGGTTAAATGAATACTGCATCCTAAGTTCAAAGGAAACTGTCTACCAACATTCTACACACATACCAATATCCATCTAGCCCTATAGACTTTATAACTTATAACATGTGTGGATCGAACTCCCAATCAATACATTTCGCCCATCCATGCCTGCTTAAAGGTCCTGCAGAGTGTACACCTACAGGCATAAGTCACATCCTCCTCCACCAGTAATTGAAACCCAAAATCGAAATTCTTGGCCAATAATAATTGTACACCCCATTGTTATATTGTTTTATTTTGTTGTTGTACGGACGAGTTGAAGGAATACAATATTATGGAAACAAGTCAGAAGAATACAAGCTAAAATAACGCAAGTCCAAAGAATAATACATCTATGAAAAGCAATTTGAAATAATACATAGTGAAAGAATACAGGTTAATATCATGCAAGTTTGAAGAATACAAGTTGAAGGAGTACAACCTGAAATATTACCACTTGCCGCGAGGTGATGAGAATACCGAAGAAGTCTGACGACCTGGCGACCCACAGCTGTTGTCGATCCATCGCCAGGTTCTGTGACCTGACCCGGAGTTATCACGGCTGTCAACGCGACGTTGGACAGCCGCCGTCACTACTAATCTTCTGCCGGCTTGCCGATACCTCAACGAGAAAACCGCGAGCCCAAGTTACCTGAACTCCTTTAACAAAATCCACACAAAGGCCATAGACAACAGCGTGTCTAGCCATGCCGCGTATAGCGAATACAGATACCGTGATCGTGCAGTGCATTGGTAACGGACAGCGAGGCTCGAGTGTACACCACCACGGTTGGTGGAATGTATATGGCAGTCAAAATCGTTTTCCATTTACCTGGCCATCACGTCCTCATCCACTTAACGATCTCTGTTCCCCAGAACCCAGGACAGCCATCGACCCCCGCCCCTTTCGCTTGGTGAAGACGAGCTGACATCCGATCGGCAGGTCAGCGCGTGTCTGACAGGATCATCAAGCTGGATGAGTCGGTCCAGCTCACTTCATCACGCGCCACAGACAGTTCATGATAGCAAACAGGTGCCTGAGTATCATGGCTGGACAAGTATCTGACAGGTGGACTGGTCAACCAACTCTTGGACGTCCTGCATAAGAGGACGAAGAAGTCACCTGGTGATGGCGCGAGAGTCACCCCGCCCGGAGAAGACACTTCACAATGCGTGTTGTGATGGATTCAAGATTCATTTCTGTCGACGTAGGCGTAGCTGCCCTGACATGGCGTTGAGTTTGTATGGGCAAAATGTACCTACAACAGTGTCTCGTTTCCTTGGTGTGCAGCTTGACCATCATCTAACATACAGAGATCATATCAAAACACAAAACAGAGACAAATGTTTTAAAGCAATTGCAATACTGAAGTATGTGGCTCGTACGTCATACGGTGCTGATAGAAAGACACTACACCTGTTGTATTGTAGTCTGATCCGCTCGAAGCTTGACTAAAGGGTGCGCGGAAAGTCCTGGCGCTTTTCTGGTATGCTTGCCAGCGCGCGCTGTGATTGGTGGCCAGTCTGTCAATGGCCGCAGGCGTGACCCTCGCCGACCCGGTCAGCCGGGGGGCGTGCAAATATGACCTTCGAATCGCGTTCAGTCATGGATAAACAGACGAAGCGGCACCTTGTCGCTGGCTGCCTGCGCGCGGCGGCCGGGTTCGGCTTAACCGAGGCGCAAGTTGCGGAACGATGCAGCGTTTCTCGGCGAACGGTTCAAGCGGATAAAGGCGAAGATCCGATCTGTGGAGTCCTTAGAAGATGCCCCCAGGTCAGGTCGGCCGCGGTCGCTCAGAACTCCCGAGAACGTGGCCGCCGTGTCAGAAGCAATCGAAGAAAATCCGCGGCAGTCAATCAGAAAACTGGCGAAGAAGTTCAGCTTTCCCGAGACATCAATGCGGGAATTGATCCACCAAGACTTGAACATGGAGTCCAGAGTGCTCCATAACAGGCCGCGTTTAACCGAGGCCACGCGTCTCCGCCGTCTGGAGAAGAGCAAGCTGCTGCTCAACTTCTTGAAGAGCCCGGTGACCACCGGCTTCGTTCGGATCTTCTCCGATGAGAAGCTCTTCCACGTCGACGCCCAGCTGAACCGGAGGAACTCCCGCTACCTGTCCGACCAACCTGTTGACGAAGTGGACCCCCGGATTCGGTTCAACTCGGTGAACAAGCACCCGCAGAAGGTGATGGTCCTGGGTGTCGTCGGGTCCGACGGGCAGAAATGCCCCATCAACTTCATCGACGCCAACGAGAAAATCAACAGGCAGGTCTACGAGGGGCTCCTGGACACGCACGTCATCCCCTGGGTCAAGGCGACCTACCCGGAGGGCAATTTTGTCTTCCAACAGGACGGAGCGCCCGCCCACAACGCCACCGCCATCCAAGCCAAGCTGACAGAGGAGCTCGGCGGGCCAGATCACTTCTGGCGGAAGGAGATGTGGCCGCCTCAGTCGCCCGACCTCAACCCGCTCGATTACAGCGTGTGGAGCGTTCTGCAGGATGAGGTCTAGGCCACTTCTCATCCCAACCTGGAGTCGCTCAAGGCTCGCATCGTGGCGGCGTGGGAGGCGCTGGAGGCGGCCTACATCATCAGGACCTGCAAGGCCTTCCGCTCTCGCGTCGAGGCCGTCATCGCCGCCGAGGGCGGTTACATCGAGTGAGCGGTTGGTGAAAGGATGTGGCTTGTTGTTCCCAGTCACTGTTACGACCTGTTGTTGAATATATATGAGCCAGTTGCATTTGTTTGCGAAAATGTTGAAAAGCGCCAGGACTTTCCGCGCACCCTGTACGCTTGTTTTATATACAATGGCGCGTGAGCTACTACAAAGCGTACGCTTGACCCAGTACATCATGCCGCGGTACACATAATTACGGGGGCATTTCGCGTGCTAGTAGATGCTCATCAGCCTCCACTGTCTATGCGACGAGACATGCTAGACCTTCGATACGCCTGCAAAATGCGACAGTTCCCGACACACCCATCTTATCCGGCAAATTTTGGAAATTTTGGAAATCAAATTTTGGACGACTCCGGCTCCGGCTCCCGGCGGCTCCGGTTCCGGCTCCGGGAAAAATGTACCGGCTCCGGCTCCGTACATCCCAAACGTGATAGATCCATTAAGTAAGAGCTAGGATATTTTTTTTTTTAAACTAGCCCCGACCACTCAGAGGCGCTAACTTCAGACAATTATAAGTAACTTTCCAATATAAACCCTGTATCTCTCTTTAAATAAACACCAGCACCCGCCCAAATCACTTCTCGGTGTTATGACCTCGTAAACTGACGCTTGCTTCGTGCCGTATTGGAGCAATCAGAAGAGGGGAGACTCGAATCAACAACACTCCCGATCCCGCGAATGGTCCAAGGAATACCGTTGTAAATTGTAATGTTTGACCTCATCTCAAATAAGGTACAAGAACCCGTAGATGATTGAAACAATGAACTTAACTAAACTAAACATGGAACTATTGCATTGACTACTGAGGCTAGAATATGGTTTTTGGTTATTCTACCATTGTTTGCTGATATTTATACATGTTACTCGTATTTCAACATTTTTGCTTTTAAAAGTCCGTTTTCATACCATACCATACCATACTAGGTATGATGTGTTGCATTCATTTCACGTTTGCTAATTTGCGTCAAAAATTGAGCGGTTGTGCGTGACGGATGCGTCTAAAAACTTTCAGATACGAATCTCGCAAAACCACGCGCCGTCGTATACTTCATTGCAAAACTACGCGCCGTCGTACGCTTCAGTTGCCGGTAAAACTGTTTTTATAACAAGCTGTTCCTGTTTAGTTAGTTATCACCCAGGCCAATACAAGGCCAGTAAGGGTTGTTGGACTTAAAGGTCAGTTGTATTATTGGCGTCACAAATAGCTTGGTAGTCAGGTTGGGCGTATTGACACCTACATCCTGTATAGATATATTGTTTCCAACCACACATACTCGCCATTGATCTCATAAATGGATTGGCAACCAGGCCGAACGTCCCAGCATCTGAATGCCCTGCTTACGTATGCTGCTTCCCACCACCCCTATACACATGCAGGATGTACAGGTGCCAGGATGCCCAGCCTGACTGCCGCCGAGCTATTTATGACGCCAATAGTACGGTGAGCCTAAAACTATGGTTTTTCTGCGATTTCGTGACCTTTGACCTGACCCAGGGTCACGAAAGTCCAAACGGCACGCCTCCGGCATACGGCCGTTCGTTTGGTGAAGGTTTCATTGGAATCGACCCAGCGGTTATCGAGATCGGCCATGTCGGTGAGCCTAAAACTATGGTTTTTCTGCGATTTCGTGACCTTTGACCTGACCCAGGGTCACGAAAGTCCAAACGGCACGCCTCCGGCATACGGCCGTTCGTTTGGTGAAGGTTTCATTGGAATCGACCCAGCGGTTACCGAGATCGGCCATGTCGGTGAGCCTAAAACTATGGTTTTTCTGCGATTTCGTGACCTTTGACCTGACCCAGGGTCACGAAAGTCCAAACGGCACGCCTCCGGCATACGGCCGTTCGTTTGGTGAAGGTTTCATTGGAATCGACCCAGCGGTTACCGAGATCGGCCATGTCGGTGAGCCTAAAACTATGGTTTTTCTGCGATTTCGTGACCTTTGACCTGACCCAGGGTCACGAAAGTCCAAACGGCACGCCTCCGGCATACGGCCGTTCGTTTGGTGAAGGTTTCATTGGAATCGACCCAGCGGTTACCGAGATCGGCCATGTCGGTGAGCCTAAAACTATGGTTTTTCTGCGATCTCGTGACCTTTGACCTGACCCAGGGTCACGAAAGTCCAAACGGCACGCCTCCGGCATACGGCCGTTCGTTTGGTGAAGGTTTCATTGGAATCGACCCAGCGGTTACCGAGATCGGCCATGTCGGTGAGCCTAAAACTATGGTTTTTCTGCGATCTCGTGACCTTTGACCTGACCCAGGGTCACGAAAGTCCAAACGGCACGCCTCCGGCATACGGCCGTTCGTTTGGTGAAGGTTTCATTGGAATCGACCCAGCGGTTACCGAGATCGGCCATGTCGGTGAGCCTAAAACTATGGTTTTTCTGCGATCTCGTGACCTTTGACCTGACCCAGGGTCACGAAAGTCCAAACGGCACGCCTCCGGCATACGGCCGTTCGTTTGGTGAAGGTTTCATTGGAATCGACCCAGCGGTTACCGAGATCGGCCATGTCGGTGAGCCTAAAACTATGGTTTTTCTGCGATCTCGTGACCTTTGACCTGACCCAGGGTCACGAAAGTCCAAACGGCACGCCTCCGGCATACGGCCGTTCGTTTGGTGAAGGTTTCATTGGAATCGACCCAGCGGTTACCGAGATCGGCCATGTCGGTGAGCCTAAAACTATGGTTTTTCTGCGATCTCGTGACCTTTGACCTGACCCAGGGTCACGAAAGTCCAAACGGCACGCCTCCGGCATACGGCCGTTCGTTTGGTGAAGGTTTCATTGGAATCGACCCAGCGGTTACCGAGATCGGCCATGTCGGTGAGCCTAAAACTATGGTTTTTCTGCGATCTCGTGACCTTTGACCTGACCCAGGGTCACGAAAGTCCAAACGGCACGCCTCCGGCATACGGCCGTTCGTTTGGTGAAGGTTTCATTGGAATCGACCCAGCGGTTACCGAGATCGGCCATGTCGGTGAGCCTAAAACTATGGTTTTTCTGCGATCTCGTGACCTTTGACCTGACCCAGGGTCACGAAAGTCCAAACGGCACGCCTCCGGCATACGGCCGTTCGTTTGGTGAAGGTTTCATTGGAATCGACCCAGCGGTTACCGAGATCGGCCATGTCGGTGAGCCTAAAACTATGGTTTTTCTGCGATCTCGTGACCTTTGACCTGACCCAGGGTCACGAAAGTCCAAACGGCACGCCTCCGGCATACGGCCGTTCGTTTGGTGAAGGTTTCATTGGAATCGACCCAGCGGTTACCGAGATCGGCCATGTCGGTGAGCCTAAAACTATGGTTTTTCTGCGATCTCGTGACCTTTGACCTGACCCAGGGTCACGAAAGTCCAAACGGCACGCCTCCGGCATACGGCCGTTCGTTTGGTGAAGGTTTCATTGGAATCGACCCAGCGGTTACCGAGATCGGCCATGTCGGTGAGCCTAAAACTATGGTTTTTCTGCGATCTCGTGACCTTTGACCTGACCCAGGGTCACGAAAGTCCAAACGGCACGCCTCCGGCATACGGCCGTTCGTTTGGTGAAGGTTTCATTGGAATCGACCCAGCGGTTACCGAGATCGGCCATGTCGGTGAGCCTAAAACTATGGTTTTTCTGCGATCTCGTGACCTTTGACCTGACCCAGGGTCACGAAAGTCCAAACGGCACGCCTCCGGCATACGGCCGTTCGTTTGGTGAAGGTTTCATTGGAATCGACCCAGCGGTTACCGAGATCGGCCATGTCGGTGAGCCTAAAATTGTGTTTTTCTGCGATTTCGTGACCTTTGACCTGACCCAAGGTCACGAAAGTCCAAACGGCACGCCTCCGGCACACGGCCGTTCGTTTGGTGAATGTTTCATTGGAATCGACCCAGCGGTTACCGAGATCGGCCATGTCGGTGAGCCTAAAACTATGGTTTTTCTGCGATCTCGTGACCTTTGACCTGACACAGGGTCACGAAAGTCCAAACGGCATGCCTCCGGCACACGGCCGTTCGTTTGGTGAATGTTTCATTGGAATCGACCCAGCGGTTACCGAGATCGGTGATGTCGGTTAGCCTAAAATTGTGTTTCTGCGATTTCGTGACCTTTGACCTGACCCAAGGTCACGAAAGTCCAAACCGCACGCCTCCGGCACACGGCCGTTCGTTTGGTGAAGGTTTCATTAAGATCGAACCAGCGGTTGCCGAGATCAGCCATGTCAATAATTCCAAAATTATGTTTTTCTTCAATTTGGTGACCTTTGACCTGACCCAAGGTCACGAAAGTCCAAACGGCACGCCTCTGGCACACTGGCGATCGTTTGGTGTAGGTTTCATGAAGATCGAGCCAGCGGTTGCTGAGATGGTCCATGTCGGCGAGATGGTGTCGGTCAAACGGTGTCGGTGAGATGGTGTCTGTTTTTTAGTCCTTCCCTATAAAGAAAGGGGGGGGGGGTGGGGGGGGGGGGGGGGCCCCAAAAAAAAAAAAACAAAAAGCGCCCCCCCTCATGTCGCGGAAATATTTTAAAGTTGTGCCATCGGGGTTTGTTGTGATATATTTCACCTGTTCAAGTTAAAGCCCGTGCTCCCGCCGATTTTTACTGATAGCCTAGGGCAATTTGCAATGGTGCCAGAGATAAGCTTCCTAAATCGTTATTTAAATTGTTTGTCTGAATGGAAATATTATACACAATTTTTCGTTCAATTCGCAATCGTCAGTCGAATTCAAATCTGATATTTTCTACAAATGTCCACCAAAATCAAAGATTTGGGTTCCATGTTACGTGGAGCTCAATGCTGCTTAATTTAGCAAACTTTGCTAAGCCAGATGAGAATCAATAGTGTTCGCACTGTATCGTTCCGGGGACTATGGTTAAAAATGCACGGGTAAATTATACGCAAGATATAACCCTGTAGCACAATTTAGGACGACATCCGCAACATTTGGATGGGACGCGACGTCCGCGACATTTGGATGGGACGCGACGTTCGCGACATTTGGATGGGCCACGACGTCCGCGACATTTGGATGGGCCACGACGTCCGCGATATTTTCGCACCTTTCACTGCTCAGATTGTCACGGACATCAGTGGTCACGGATGTCGATGTTTGCACCTGCACGAGTCACATGTTCCACTGCGAATTTCCTTAAGGCGATATGCTGTGGATGGACGAGGAGGCTCTCAGCAATGTGATAAGGCATCTGCTAAACTACAACTATGACCCAGATTCGGAAGCCCCATAAGCACACGTCCTTTTCAGGCTTCTGTCAGATGTCCTCGATGACAAGACAAGATTCGAACTGATCCCAGAGGGTTTGGGCAGCTGTCGCTGAATATATACATCCTGAATCGTGCCACCGCCATGAGCTTAGTTTCCTTCCCCATGAAGAAGCGATGTGCACCCACATATGCAGCTATTTGAATAGGAAAATATGAAAATGGCAAAACAAAAGCGAAGCCGTTGAGGCCAGGATGGTCACGTCCTTTTGATAATCCATTGTTGGTGGGAAGAAAAAAGTATCGGAGAATCGCCAAGAAAATATAAGCTATATGGAGGGCTTTGTGGTGCCATGCTGGTGATGTCATATTCATCAATAACGCGAGGTCTATGACGAAACTTCGGAAACCAAAGGTTCGCATTGCGTGGGGTTGGTAAGCAAGCGTTCGCAAACACATGGCTCGCATAGCATACGAGTTCGCACAGTTTATGGGTTCGAACAGCGTAATGATGGCATCACAGTAGGTTAGCAATTGGTGATATTCGTGTGCATGAAACTCGTAAGCATACGGTTCATCAACATGCAGTTCATACAGGTACATTATGCAACATACAGTTGTATTAGGTATGTACCTGCATGCAAAGGTTCGTAAATCAAGCGATTCGCATGGCATAATATATCTGGCCGATGCGCTTGCCGGACCTGCATATTGCCGTTCGTCGCACATGCCGTATGCCGTATGTTGCGCCTGACATATGCCGTATGCCGAGCCTGCTGTATGCCGTATGTCGCGCCTGGCGTATACCGTATGTCAGATGTTCACCAGCTGCGACTCGCGGCCATCACAGCTGGCCTGGTGCTACCGGCTCGTCAGTAGTAGCCTCCCGCTGCATAGGATCGCAGCCGTCTTCTCTGCAACTCGGCCTGATGGTGGCAGGCAGACTCATCGTAATCGGCGATTTTAATCTGTCATAAGTCGGTTGAACGAAGGTGGTGTACCCGCCGCAGAACCCGCGCCCGGACCGGAGGATTCATTGAGGACTGTGACCTCATGAGCTGGAGACAGTGGGTGATCGAGCGTAACAGGCGTAGCAATATGTTGAGCTTTGTTTGTTGCAGTCAGTTGCCGATCCCTGTCCAATCGTTCGGTTTCTTACTAAATACGAACTGCAAAGAAACAGTTGCCAGGTTACAGTTACTTCCACTCGCTACACTTGCAATGGTTACGGTTACTTGCACTTGCAACAGTTTCAATGGTTACGGTTACTTGGATATCGCCACAGTTGCGAGGGTTACGGTTACTTGCACTCGTCACGATTACCATGGTTACGGTTGCTTGGACTCGCCCACCACAATTACTACGGCGCTGTGTCCTAAATTACAAGTGTGCGGATATCGATGGCCTGCTGCGAAGTCTTGCCTTCATCCCGTGGAGTGTTTTGGATGCCCGAAATGTTAATCATGCAACAGATATGTTATATAGCTTACTGGAGCCCACCACCGCAAATCATGCACCTATGGTGACATTAAGGCGCGCAACTCCCCGTTGTTGTACTCGTCCGTACGTGCAGCACTTCGGCTAAAGAAAGAAAAAAGAAGAAGGCAGCATTTCGCCGATGGCACCGCAACCCGTCTTATGAGAACGGAGCCGATTTTCGTGCAAAAACGTTCAATCACGTTTCTAGAACAAATACTTGGAATATTTGCACAGCCTAAAATACTATTTTAACACCAAACTGAAAAGATGTTGGCCTGTTTTAGAATGAGTCTTGTGTTCCGGGTCACATAAGTTGCATGATAAAAATGGAAGCACAGCTTAGATGACAGAAAGCGCGCAGCTGCTTTGAATAAGTTCCCCCACAGTAAACATTACAGATCTAGCAGTTAAGCAGCACCCGACTGCATGAGTGTGCCCTCTGGACCCTCCCCCACAGCTACACATCAGAAGCAGCAATGGCCGCAGCTTTGTAGTCCATCAGCTCTCACAAAGCTCCCGGACCAGACTATGTCAGCGCGTGCATTTGTCGCAGGAGTGCGGAGGAATAACCAAAAAATTTTAACCTTTCAGTAAGTTCAAGGATATTTCCAAACCAATGGAAACAGGCAAACATGTGCAAAAAATGTGACAATGAAGATCACAAAGTTATTTGACGGTCTCCTAGTACTCGGAAAAGCACCAGAGAAGTTAACACATACTATGCCTTTTCAGCATGTTACCATGTATTATTTACCCAGCAAGACGGCTTCATGCCAATTCGACCCTGCTTCACAAACCTAGCCACTTCTCGGTATTCTGCTTGAGATATATCCGACGAATGCCAGACGGGCCTAATTTATACATATATTACTCGGCCGCTTTTCAAAATTTAAATCATACTTTGCTCATCAAAAAGCTACGAGAATCATGCCACCTGCAGGACCTTTCCCTCAAGTGGTTCGTTGCATGCCTCTCTGGCCGGATTCAGAGAGTCATTGTGAACGGTGTAGTTTCCAGTTGGAAATTAGTAGTTTCCGGGATCCCGAAAGGATCATGATGGTTTCTCTTCTCATTTGCGTGCTTGTTAACAATTCTCCCCAAAATGTTCACTCGAAATATTATCTTTATGCAGATGATGTAGATATAGTGTGCAAAACTGCTTATCCAGCAGACGGGATATTGCTGTGGGAGGATGTCGATCGTCTGGCAGCATCGTCCGCAAGATGGCAATTAGATATAAATCCTGGGAAAAGCAAAACGCTTGCGATTACTACCAAGCGCATGCCCGTCCTAGTGACGTCAAAAATTAACCAAATTGAACTGGCAAACATGAACGCAATTCGCGATTTCGATCTAATACTGGATTTGCCTTGAGCAGTTCCAGTTTATATGAATGACATAGTAGGGAAAGTAAGTTTAGCTCTGGATTTCCATATGCGATTCTTCCAAACCAGAACAAACAAACACAATCGAAGTCTACGCCCAGTTCTGTAATGGCTCCGGCATGCTCCGCCAAGCGTGCTCTATTTCAGAACACGACAGCGTCATTTGCACGGGCACCGCTGCCGCCCACATCTTGCTCGTAGATCGAGTACAGAGCAATTTCCTGGTCTGGCGCCAATCTCATATGCCATCTAGTTTTATTTTCAAACAGCTTCCGTGGCTTCCAGGCGAAAGCAATTTGACCTGTTATTTTTACCGCTGGCACCCTGTAAAAAAATTGGTTCGTTGGAGTGTCTGACGCTCATTTCTGGTATGTGCCAACTCGATTGTCCGGCCCGCAGACGAAATATTCTATTCGTAGCAATAGCACGTGCAAACACGGCGCAACCGGGTCCATACTTCACCAGCCTCATTCAAGGCAACAGTGAAGGCACACATTGGTAGTGCCGGTGAGGCTATGCACATCCGATAATCATGTAGCATTGCATTGCAATAGGGTGTGCTCTTCTTGTCGCGTATGGGTGTTACCTATTTGCTGTTATACCTTTGCTACAGATATGGCTAGTGTCCATCACTATCTCAGGTCACATATTCAGTTTTCGTTTCCATTATTACAGTGTTGTACGCTTGTTTGCTTTTCACATGTTTGGTGGTCTTAGTACATGCTGACTTCGCACGCAGTTGTTTGTTGGTGCCGTCTTTGTTGGTGATTATATGTGAATAAGTCCATTAAGAGTTGCATAGGATAAGATTCGTAAATCTTAACGTTCGCAAGACTAATGGCTCGCATAGTATGATGTTCGTAACACAGAAATTCACAATGGATAGCGTGTCGCACGCATGGAGTCCAGAAGTATAAGGTTTGTCAGCATAAAGCTGTAATTGAGTGTGTTCCGTACTCATGGATTTCTGCACAAAACATTCATAAATACATGACGTTCGCATAGCTTATAATTCATAAACGTTACCAGTAGCTCTCAACATAAATTGTTTGTAACGATGACGCAAAACGATCCGCTGCCGTGGCTAATTTACAAATTAATCCAGGGTCATATGTAATCTCCAGCTGCGTCTGTGGCGTGAGAGTGACGCGGAGATCCAAAGGACGCCGACCCAAACCTGACGGCCCCCACTCCCTCGCAATGGAGCCAATTATTGAGAACATTTCGAGTCGTGCATTCGGGGTTTCTTAGAGCCCTCGATTTTCCTTCAGAATGGTGCTTGAGCTGAAAAATAATCAGTAGATGCAACCGAGCGGTCGTGGATGGACCTCAGCACCTCAAAAGAGGATAGGACTAAAAACGATCGATGTTCAACTTCAGGCTTTCCTTCTCCAATTCAAACGGGCCTCTCCGACTTTGGAGGCCCTCTCCGAGCACAGATGGCGAATCCGGAATTGAATGGGTCCCTGTCCACTTCGGACGACCCAACAGCAAAGTATGACTCTTATCCGGCTTAAGTCGGCCTCCCTCAGGTTTAAGCGGTCCTCTTCCACTTGAAGTCAAGGCCTGTGCCCTTTGCAACATTTGATGGCCGCAAGGATCCATCAGCGGGTATGGACAGTGGAACCGCGGATTCCTAGCGTTGTCCACGTCCCCCCGCCATGTGACCAAAATGAGAAAAAGAACTTATAAAACTATTTTCGCAATGTATAGATATTAAAAGAAGCGCCAAGTTGGCAAAATGAATTTAGTGATAGACCTCTAACTTGTTATTTAAAACTAATAAATGTTTCAGTCTGCTAGTTGGTCGCAGTGTTGTTCGAGCTAGAAGTGCTATTTGCGGTTAGAGGGCCACCTCCCTGGAAGCTGGATGGCCCATGTCTGGTGGATAAAGAGGGCCCCTTAGTCTGGAAGATCTCTGGGCTCGAGAAGCCTTGGAGTCAGAGGATCCTGGCAAGTGGATGGCCTTTGGAAGCATGGGGTCGTTGGGAGTTTGTGGGGACCTTTCCCGTGTGTAGAGGCAGGAGAAAAGGACCTAGCATGGCCTAGTCTGTTCTGAAATTTCGAAGCTCCGAAGGTTGTCACTTTATTCTCAAGAGATTGTTGTCCAGAATGTTGTCACTCAGTCTCGAATTGTTGCTAGCATATAACATTTTGATGTGGATCCCGCGAGGCATGGGGATTTGGGTGCTCCTATAAGGTTGAATTAGCCCAAGACATTGAGGATCCCTGGTTGGTGAAGTCTTTATATTTTGCTATAAATATTAACGTTTTGATAAGAACCTTATGATGTGTGAACATTTGCGTGAGAATATTGTATGCGGCATATTATGAATCTTATGAACAGTTTGCTTGCATTATGCTATGGTCATGCGAACATTATGCGTTGCAAACATTATACACCACGAAACTCACGCAAGGCGAATATTCCGATGTAAACTTTATGCCATGCGAACTCTGATATACGAACTTCCGTGTGTTAACCTTTTGCAATACGAAGCATGCTTTACGATCGTCATGCGAACGATCCATTGTATCCACCAGCCGTTCGCTATGCTAGCCTCTAGCTATCAGAACAGTATGTAGTGCAAGCTGTATGGTATACCAGCCCCATGCAATTAGAAATTTTAGGATACCAGCTTCGCTACACGAACCTTTGCGTACGAACCTTTGCATACGAACCGTTTGCAATAAGAACTTTGCATTTTACGAACTTTTATTACTTACGGACTTTTGTCCTTGCGAACCTTCAGCTAGACGATCTTTATGAATACGAGCATTATTCCGTGGGAACTTTTGTTATTCGAATTGTACGCAACACGAATTTTTACATGCGAACTTGATATGTGAACCTTGGTATATGAATATTTACGTAGGAACCTGGTGGAATACGAACCATATGCTTATCAACTTTCCTTCGGATACCGAATGCATTTAATTTATTTTCCAATAGTGATCTTGCGGACTTATGTTATCAGTTCATTTTCCCACATTTCTCGGGTCTGGTACAGCTTCAGCTAAACTATGTATACATAATGTATTCATTTCAAAACGTTTATCATCGTGAATATAGATAATAAAAGGAATATGATGGAACAATTTGTTTTGATGCCTTTCATATATTCTGCCACGTTACACTTAGTTTGGAATATCATTTTGTTTCAGAGGTAAATTTAGTAAAGCCACGGTTAGATGCTAAGTAATTACTTATTATCCATTACTCCATCACTAGTGGCATTTGCATGAAAGTAGCGGGTGTAGGTCAACTTGTTCCATGCTTCCCCGCAGGTGGGATGTCAAATTGTTGGAGACTATCGGAGACATGTCTCACGCATCCCATTGTGACGCAGCCCATGCTTAGCCTTAATTTACGTTTCAGAGCTACTCGTCGCTCCAAGACATGATTCTGTGCATGGATTCCTGGTGGCACAGAATTTCTACAAATATTGCATGGACGTATTGCCGGCAACCAAACGCGACCTCGAGCCGTCAGGTTGGTGCACAATTACCGGCGTCCGACAGCGTGTTGTATGCGTGCGTGCGTGTTAATGTTTTTATCTCGCTCTCGCTCTCGCTCTCGCACTATATTTCTATACACACATTCAAATGCACATACAAACACACACACACACACACACACACACACACACACACACACACACACACACACACACACACACACACACACACACACACACACACACACACACACATATATATATATATATATATATATATATATATATATATATATATATATATATATATATATACACCACATAAGTGAACGACCGTTCTCCCGCGTGGTGTTTTCAGCGGCGGCTTTGCCTCCACGTATGACGTTTATCATGTCAGTGTCCTGGCAGGGCCACCGTGGGCTGATGTATCATGTAGTGTCCTGATGATGGTGGGGCCGTCATGTGCTGGACACCGCGGGCCGTCACAGCGCCAGCGGCTCCCGTGACGCCTACCGTAACGACTACTGTGACGCCTACCGTGACACCTACTGTGACACCTACCGTGACACCTACCGTGACGCCTGCCGTGACGCCTACCGTGACACCTACTGTGACACCTACCGTGACGCCTGTCGTGACTCCTACCGTGACCCCTGCCGTGACTCCTACCGTGACACCTACCGTGATGCCTACCGTGACGCCTACCGTGACGCCTACCGTGACGCCTGCCTGACGCCTACCGTGATGCCTACCGTGACGCCTACCGTGACGCATACCGTGACGCCTACCGTGACTCCTACCGTGACGCCTACCGTGACTCCTACCGTGACGCCTACCGCGACGCCTACTATGACACCTACCGTGACACCTACTGTGACACCTACTGTGACACCTACCGTGACGCCTACCGTGAATCCTACCGTGACGCCTACCGTGACGCCTACCGTGACGCCTACCGTGACGCCTACCGTGACGCCTACAGTGACTCCTACCGTGACACCTACCGTGACGCCTACCGTGACGCCTACCGTGACGCCTACCGTGACGCCTACCGTGACGCCTGCCGTGACGCCTACCGTGACGCCTACCGTGACTCTTACCGTGACACCTACCGTGAAGCCTACCGTGACGCCTGCCGCTGACGCCGCCGCCTGTTCTCGTCAGCCGACCACATCCTGTCGCACGTGCTGGGTGGCTTCCAGAGCGCCGCCGGCTGGGCGGCCGCGCCCGGCGCCGGCGACCTGACGTCGCTGCTGGTGCGGCTACACCGGCTGCTGGGCGAGCCGCTGTTCGAGCTGAGTCGCACCGTCGACCCGCGCGACCACGGCCGGCAGGCGTTCGTCGTGGCACCGCCCACGTTCGACCCGCTCGAGGGCACCGGCTCCTCGCGCTACCTGCTGGGACGCGCGCGCCCGGTGAGAAGTCTACGCCAGTTGTCGAGCCTGCGGATGGGGGGGCGTTGCATGGCAGGCGCGACACCGTCCGGCTGAAAAGTTCGATAGGGGAGTGGACGGGGAGGGCGGTGCCCATGAAGTGCCCATTACAGCACCGCTTTTTCTCCAGAAGGGGCTCACTTTTCAGTGAAAAATGCGTTCAGTGTGGGTGATGAGCTCCTAAGCTCCTAAGCATGCAGGTATGCATATATATATATATATATATATATATATATATATATATATATATATATATATATATATATATATATATATATATATATATATATATATATATATACATGTGTATATATATATCTGTGTGTGTGTGTGTGTGTGTGTGTGTGTGGTGTGTGCGTAAGTGTGTGTTTATGCATAGCCCCCTCCCCCTGGATCTGTCAACAATTGTTGACGTTCGGGGTGGTTTAGGCGGTACGCTCGTGCATAGTTGTCCCAAAAATATGGGTTAAATAATCCTGAAAATCATTGGGCTATTTCACTCCGTATCAGAAATGAAAATAAGAAATGCAACATGTTCCGCGTATCATTATCCAAGATATGCTCTATTTACCTAAATAATCGTTTTATTGAAATACTTCAGCTTCTCGATCATTGATTACACCTATTCCGGAGTTACCAGTGAAATGTACATATAATCGAAAAGATTGATAATGTGATGGTCTCATTTGGGGTCAAATATTATTTTCCTTACAATTGTGGGCCAAACAATTTCATCTTACTTGAGTTTCAATCAGCGGGCCAGTATTGCAGCGGTTGCCGTTGGGTTGTATTATTTTGGGATCCCTCATACTTAGCTGATCTTTACTAGGGTCTGGCCGTATGATCTGGCGCATGTTACGGCTTGATGTTGGTTCCTGGTGTGGCGGACACAAAGTCACGTGTGGAACTGCACCACGGACGGGCTCGCGCCTGCGTCGCAACATGATGCCATGCACCGGCAGTATCTCTACCATTTAGCAGCTTCAAATTTTCGGAATTATAGGATAATCCAGAAAACCACCGACGCTGAAGCGAATGACAGCCGGTATCAGGCATAGACAAGAGCGGTACAGGATTGGAGCTCGTGCTGTTTTCGCTGATGAAGACTAGACCCTGGTTTACTGTGGCTAGCAGCGGATCGCTGTTCACTGTAACTGACAGCGGCTCGCTGTGTACTGTAGCTGACAGCGGCTCGCTGTGTACTGTAGCTGACAGCGGCTCGCTGTGTACTGTAGCTAGCAGCGGCTCGCTGTTTACTGTAGCTAGCGGCGGCTTGCTGTGTACTGTAGCTGACAGCGGCTCGCTGTGTACTGTAGCTAGCGGCGGCTTGCTGTGTACTGTAGCTGACAGCGCTCGCTGTGTACTATAGCTAGCAGCGGCTCGCTGTGTACTGTAGCTGACAGCGGCTCGCTGTGTACTGTAGCTAGCGGCGGCTTGCTGTGTACTGTAGCTGACAGCGCTCGCTGTGTACTATAGCTAGCAGCGGCTCGCTGTTTACTGTAGCTGACAGCGGCTCGCTGTTTACTGCCCGCGCGAAGGGTTACCACAAAGCCCACTCTATCAACAAATACTGCGGATGCTTCCGCAATTATAGTCGGACGAAAGTTGGAAAAACTGAGCATTAGCCGGATTATTCAGCAGGCTTCGGTATCCCACTTCAAGGTTCATCTTCGCCGCTTCCGATCACGCTATAATCGAGCCCAATATCTATCTCTCTGTATCTCTTTTTTTATCTCTCTATCTCCCTGTCACTCTATTTGTGTATCACCCTATCTCTCTATCTCTCTATCTATCTATCCCTCCAACACTTCATGTCTCCATGTCTCCATATCTCCATGTATCCATGTCTCCATGTCTCCGTGTCTCCATGTCTCCATGTCTCCATGTATCCATGTCTCCATATATCCATGTCTCCATCTCCATCTTTTCATCTTTTCATCTCTTCATCTCCTCATCTCTTCATCTCTTCATCTCTTCATCTCATCATCTCTTCATCTCTTCATCTCATCATCTCTTCATCTGTTCATGTCTTCATCTCTTCATCTCTTCATCTCTCATCTCATCTTCCGCTTCCGTCGACCCGCGCGACCACGGCCGGCAGGCGTTCGTCGTGGCACCGCCCACGTTCGACCCGCTCGAGGGCACCGGCTCCTCGCGCTACCTGCTGGGACGCGCGCGCCCGGTGAGAAGTCTACGCCAGTTGTCGAGCCTGCGGATGGGGGGGCGTTGCATGGCAGGCGCGACACCGTCCGGCTGAAAAGTTCGATAGGGAGTGGACGGGGAGGGCGGTGCCCATGAAGTGCCCATTACAGCACCGCTTT
This sequence comes from Imbricaverruca yamaguchii, assembly GCA_034440575.1. Taxonomy (NCBI): domain Eukaryota; kingdom Metazoa; phylum Arthropoda; class Thecostraca; family Neoverrucidae; genus Imbricaverruca; species Imbricaverruca yamaguchii. The sequence continues at coordinate 10,473 of JAOTOL010000328.1, read as the reverse complement.
TTTCTCCAGAAGGGGCTCACTTTTCAGTGAAAAATGCGTTCAGTGTGGGTGATGAGCTCCTAAGCTCCTAAGCATGCAGGTATGCATATATATATATATATATATATATATATATATATATATATATATATATATATATATATATATATATATATATATATATATATACATGTGTATATATATATCTGTGTGTGTGTGTGTGTGTGTGTGTGTGGTGTGTGCGTAAGTGTGTGTTTATGCATAGCCCCCTCCCCTGGATCTGTCAGCAATTGTTGACGTTCGGGGTGGTTTAGGCGGTACGCTCGTGCATAGTTGTCCCAAAAATATGGGTTAAATAATCCTGAAAATCATTGGGCTATTTCACTCCGTATCAGAAATGAAAATAAGAAATGCAACATGTTCCGCGTATCATTATCCAAGATATGCTCTATTTACCTAAATAATCGTTTTATTGAAATACTTCAGCTTCTCGATCATTGATTACACCTATTCCGGAGTTACCAGTGAAATGTACATATAATCGAAAAGATTGATAATGTGATGGTCTCATTTGGGGTCAAATATTATTTTCCTTACAATTGTGGGCCAAACAATTTCATCTTACTTGAGTTTCAATCAGCGGGCCAGTATTGCAGCGGTTGCCGTTGGGTTGTATTATTTTGGGATCCCTCATACTTAGCTGATCTTTACTAGGGTCTGGCCGTATAATCTGGCGCATGTTACGGCTTGATGTTGGTTCCTGGTGTGGCGGACACAAAGTCACGTGTGGAACTGCACCACGGACGGGCTCGCGCCTGCGTCGCAACATGATGCCATGCACCGGCAGTATCTCTACCATTTAGCAGCTTCAAATTTTCGGAATTATAGGATAATCCAGAAAACCACCGACGCTGAAGCGAATGACAGCCGGTATCAGGCATAGACAAGAGCGGTACAGGATTGGAGCTCGTGCTGTTTTCGCTGATGAAGACTAGACCCTGGTTTACTGTGGCTAGCAGCGGATCGCTGTTCACTGTAACTGACAGCGGCTCGCTGTGTACTGTAGCTGACAGCGGCTCGCTGTGTACTGTAGCTGACAGCGGCTCGCTGTGTACTGTAGCTAGCAGCGGCTCGCTGTTTACTGTAGCTAGCGGCGGCTTGCTGTGTACTGTAGCTGACAGCGGCTCGCTGTGTACTGTAGATAGCGGCGGCTTGCTGTGTACTGTAGCTGACAGCGCTCGCTGTGTACTATAGCTAGCAGCGGCTCGCTGTGTACTGTAGCTGACAGCGGCTCGCTGTGTACTGTAGCTAGCGGCGGCTTGCTGTGTACTGTAGCTGACAGCGCTCGCTGTGTACTATAGCTAGCAGCGGCTCGCTGTTTACTGTAGCTGACAGCGGCTCGCTGTTTACTGCCCGCGCGAAGGGTTACCACAAAGCCCACTCTATCAACAAATACTGCGGATGCTTCCGCAATTATAGTCGGACGAAAGTTGGAAAAACTGAGCATTAGCCGGATTATTCAGCAGGCTTCGGTATCCCACTTCAAGGTTCATCTTCGCCGCTTCCGATCACGCTATAATCGAGCCCAATATCTATCTCTCTGTATCTCTTTTTTTTATCTCTCTATCTCCCTGTCACTCTATTTGTGTATCACCCTATCTCTCTATCTCTCTATCTATCTATCCCTCCAACACTTCATGTCTCCATGTCTCCATATCTCCATGTATCCATGTCTCCATGTCTCCGTGTCTCCATGTCTCCATGTCTCCATGTATCCATGTCTCCATATATCCATGTCTCCATCTCCATCTTTTCATCTTTTCATCTCTTCATCTCCTCATCTCTTCATCTCTTCATCTCTTCATCTCATCATCTCTTCATCTCTTCATCTCATCATCTCTTCATCTGTTCATGTCTTCATCTCTTCATCTCTTCATCTCTCATCTCATCCAGGCCGGTAGTGGGTACATCGCCATTCACTTTCTTATTGTGCTGTTGCAGACGTTGCACCCTAATTTAGTGTCTTCTCATTGTTTGGCTGCTATAGCCTGATTCAACAAATTGTTTGGTTCTGTATTTCAATGTCAGTTCAGTGTTCTCCATTGGGTCACTTCTCTCCATTTCTTCAAATTCTTCCATTTCTTAATCCCATGAACGGGAGGAAGGTCTTCCTCCCTTTCGTTCATAAGACAAAGTTGATGTGGGAGGAGATAAATGCTTCTTGAAATGTTTCATCTTATTTGTTTCAACATAAATCTGACATACTAACGGCGTATGGTAAGAAAACACCACCACGCTTGGCCAGGATGTAATAAGAAAGCCTTCGTCTTTTAAGTTTGACAGGCACCTGTCCTTCTGCCTGATGCCGAACGATCCTAAACTATATCGGCTTTCTAATTACGTTTTCTTTCCCGGTGCTGTTATGCACATTGCTTTTTTCGGAAAATCATCAGAATAGCATAGCACAGTCGCTAATCCGGTCGGATATACAGGACACTTTTCCCCTCTCATCCGCCGACAAGAGACAACGTGCCCGCCCTGCCTGCTGACTCCGCCCATGGACGTGTGGAATACTTTCCATCCATCAAGTCACGGCTCGAAGTGGCAGTCCACTATCGTTAATGGAGCCGAGTGCGTGCCGTGCTGTCCGAGGTGGCAGGAGATCGACCGACAGCCTGATCACTCGTGAGTCGGAGCGGCGCAAACAGTCACGGGCGGCCTCAGCCTGTGTTAGCCTTCAGAACCGGACAACTCCAGCGGCGTCCGTGCTTAGCCAGCCCAGGCAGCAGCGGGGCCAGCACTGGGATCGTACGATCCCATGAAGGTCTAAATTGTATGTGTTACTAGCAAGCGCGCTGGCCCCAGGTTTCTCTTTGTTGTTCTAGGTTGTATTTGCAATGTTCCAAAGCAAGTTTCAGTTAAAATTGGCGAGAGAAGCATTTCGTTTTCAGGCCTCAGCCCGAATTCTAAGAAGTTGTGGTGGTTGATGGACCTCGGCCAATTGCTGACCCCTGGGGGTTGGGGCTGGAACGATCCCTGGGGATATGGGGCTGGAACGACCCCTGGGAGATTGGGGCTGGAAGAAAGATATAGGCCAGCAGCGCCAGCGCGTTCCTGATCTTCCCCTCATTGAGCTGAGTGGTACTAACCTCGCAACGTGTAGCACAGCCATCATTGCATTTTGTTTGCTGAAAATCACTTCGATGAAGTGGTTTCTTCCTATACAATTAGTTTTAAGCATTCAGCCTATTTACTTTGAAACGTAAGGTTATCTGACGTCATTGTTGGTTTCAGACCTCCCCGTGTTGTTAATAGATGAAAAATTGCATCGCGTATGGATTGGATAAGATTCGATTGTGGCTTTACGCCGCACTCAGCAGTTGAGGCCATGTGGCGTCGCCTGCCTCTCACCCTGACAAGAAGGGCGGGCGTATCGCGTATGGATGTACCGATATGCTGACATTGTGTCGATCCGTCCGGAGCTGAACAAACATGCGCAGGCCAGAAAGCTCACGGATCTCACGCGATGTACCGATATAGGGGAATTGTGTCGAGCTGCCCAGACGTGAACAAATATGACCAGGGAAGGAGGCTCCAGGGCTTACGCCGCCAGCGGCGAAGCCGCGAACAGCCCAGATCAAGCGTGGAAGGCAGTAGACGTTGAAGTGTTTAGGACAATACCACGTTATGTCCAACATCTCACGTGTTACAGTAAATACAATGGCAGACTTAGCAGGGGGCACAAGAGATATTTACAGCATGCACATAACAAATATCTGAAGCTAATGCTGAAATAGTCCGTGTCAATGAAAGATGGCGGGCTGTTGCCGGTCACCAGTGTCAGACTCAGCCAGTCCCCGTCAAGTAGCTCATTGCAAGGTAAGAATTTGGAATAGGTAGCGTTAGCTTCCAGTAGTCTCCAGAAAAATCACATCAAAACAAGAATAAGTGGCACAAGCATCGCCATGGCCACTCAATGGAGTAGTTTTTCTGTGTCTAATTTCGGTCTGACATGCACCTATGTGGACAAGCGCGCCATTCAGTAGCGTAGAAACGCGGGACAAGAGGCCATCCCCTCCCCCGCACACACACAATTATATCGGATCTTAGCCTTTAATCCCATGGCGTTGACTGGAATATGGCTCCAAAAATTGTCTTTGCGCCTTCTTACACTTTAGGCGGCTCCTACATCCATTGCACCTCTGTTCAACAAATGATGGTTTGTTGGTGAATTCAGGTGGTTGCAGTAGCATTAGTGAATTCAGATAGGGTGTGAGACTCTTGAACATATATTATATCACCTCTTGAAGAACCTTCTCCCTCGATAGGTGAACTCAGTATCAAGCGACGCTCCATTTTGGAAGAGTCAAGCTACACCCCTGTTAATTACGTATCGGCAGTCTCACCCCTACAACGAAAGGCATATGCCGAAAAAGTACTCCCGATCAGAATTGGAACGTTCCACAAGGACCACCTTATTTATCAAAGATTTCTTCAGGGACTGAGCAAGGGGATATCAGGATTGCTAGGGATGTGGGTGCTTGGTTCCATCATACACACACGCTAAACTGGCAAGCAGTTAAAATGGCTAAGTGAAAGAAGTTTGTCGCCTTTTGTCGCCATTCATCACGTTACCTTAACCTAGCACTTCCGGTTGGAGGAGGAAACGCTACTCCGCCTGATGTGCTTTTTCCCGGAATAACTCCGAACTGCTAGGGTGACATTTTGTCTACCTTCGTACAATTTGATGGTGGATCACATTTGTCCTGGGTTACCCCATGTATCGGAGTCAAACGAGGTAAACGGTTCCGACAAAAAAAACTTAACATAACAGCAATTATATAAACAGACGAGATCAATAATTTACTGGTTGACTTCAGCGTGGCAAGTATGGAGATAGCGCAGCGTTCAGACATTTTCCGAGGTGTGTGTGTGTGTGTGTGTGTGTGTGTGTGTGTGTGTGTGTGTGTGTGTGTGTGTGTGTGCTTGTGTTTGTGTGTGTGTGTGTGTGTGTGTGTATGCATGTGTGTGTGTGTGTGTGTGTGCGTGTGTGTGTGCGTGTGCGTGTGCGTGTGCGTGTGCGTGTGTGTGTGTGTGTGTGTGTGTGTGTGTGTGTGTGTGTGTGTGTGTGTGTGTGTGTGTGTGTGTGTGTGTGTGTGTGTGTGTGTGAACCACTTTGTAATTCTTCTATGCTCTATGCTATCCTGTAGCTTCTTATGCTGCATATGGCATGATATTGATAAATGCTGCAAATGGCATGATATTGATAAAATGCCTGCATATGGCATGATATTGATAAATGCTGATCGCGATGAAATATGGATTCGACGTTCGACAAAATTGATTTTTGATTAAATTGGAAATGTTAATTTCTGTAAGTATTCTGCAATGCGACAGGAAATTAGCCCTTACTCAAATATTTTACGTTGAGAAAACATGCTTTTCTCAGCTCCAACGCTTTTTAAGGCGCGTTTTTGTGATCGGAGTCGGCGCAAACCGAGGTCCCAGCTTCGGCTCTGAAAACATAATCCCAATCGTGCAAATCCAGGTTAGCATGTTACATGTGTCCCGAATTTAGCGTGTCATCAATGCCTCGTGTGGTAGTCCTACTAACCATGAACCTCGTCGGCCTGTTACCGGGCCGCCGTCGCCGGAGTCACGTGATAAGCGCCGGATGCGTATAAGAATCGAACCCCTCCCTTATCGTGACCTGTCGCGTATAGGGAATCGAACCCTCCTTATCGTGACCTGTTGCGTATAGGGAATCGAACCCTCCCTTATCGTGACCTGTTGCGTATAGGGAATCGAACCCTTCTCATCGTAACCTGTTCGGTTCCATGTTGATGATGTTGGGAAAGCTGCATTGTTCTATCCTTAGTTGCGAATGTTTAGTCTATTGAAAGCGATGTGGCTTGCAGGAGCTGAATCAACCCATGGCGGCAATTTAACTTCAGCAAATTAAGCTAGCTTAGGCAAAACTCCGGTCTCTAGTCTCCCTCATTCAATAACACACGAAGAGGATTCCAAGGAAGCAACCACATTATATAAACTGGTATGTCAAGTGCCATTTGATTCCTTTGCATCGTTTCTATCGTTCTCGAAGCACTTCATTCATGCATTCAAGCGCAAAATCACATGTTTTCAAAGAAGCTGTAATCTCTAAATTATATATACTCACACACATATACATATACTTGTATATTTCAGCTTATCGCGGTAAGTTAGTGGATCTATCCATTCAAGGCTGAGCTTTCGAATGGAGCCTATAGACACTGCGTGTCTGGAAAGAATAGTTTCCAAACGCATTTTAACCAATCGCTCATCCAACATTTTCATCAGCATCTCAAAATCATGCATTGGGCGCCACTATTGTAATTGAAAACAAATGACAATGTAAAAAATGAAAAGCAGTTTCTATATGGAAAATATAAAGGTACGGTGGGAATTACAACAGTTGGGGCTACAACGGTTGAAACCGAGCCGATTCAGCGCGCAAAAATTGCTCATATTCTGACTTAAAATTTCACGGTGTACATACTAAATCAATTGACGACCAGAGGATTTCGGTGCAACCCGTTCTTCCATCACATCGGTGTCGCTCGTACGGTACATTGCCTCGATCGCACCGAAATTGTGTCCACCTGGTAGCCAACACTGTGGGCTTCCACGTGGTGACACCCCTAACGTCCCTGACGAGCCGAGTCGGGCGCCAGATATATGGCGGTCACGTTTCTTCGTCTGGAAGAGCCCCAACCCCATGTTAAACAGGAGTGGCGATGCCGCTCGAATATGAGCGTATGGCACGTGCTACGCTTCGTCCACCTCTACAAATTGTACATTGCCGGATAGCCCATGTAACGGGCCATCCGTACGACCAAATTTGATGGATCTAGCACGCGCCGCTCGGGTTGTAGGTGCCCAACTTAAAACAGATGCACGCGCCTGGCGGTCACATGGTACGGCGCACCCGACCGCCGACCACAAAAAGCACGCAGTTCCCTGTGGGGCGCGTGTTTACACTAGGTTTCATATTCGTGCAGCCTGCGATATATGCTTTATAGTTCTATAGCCAAGTTCGATATACACAACGTTGGCTACTTCGGGGTTCTGTGGTGCTAATGCGCGAGGAGAATACTCCCCGAGAGGGCAACCACGAACAGGTTCACGTGGAGCAGAGATGGACTAGTCAGGTCTGCTGGGGGACACCTACCGCCAAATGACCGAAGACGAGTGCCAGACAACGGTTGGTCCATCTGGAGCTGATTCCTTCCATCCACACTGGTTCTGGTCTGTCATATAATCTGCTCACTTTCCTTACCGCTGAAGCAGTCAGGCGATGCGATGGTACAGCATTGAAGAGCTCTTGCTATGCGGTCTCTGATGGTGCGCGATAGGGGATACGACGAAGATGATGTGGACTCGCTTGTTTGCATTTTCATTGTGTGCAGCACCAGTGCGCGAAGGAGAGATGTGGGACTGGTGTGTCAGAGTGTGCCCCTTCCTTCAGGCTAGGTGTTCAGCCGCTGTGACGTGAGCGGGACGCGCTGTCCTGTGGTAGTAGCGTGTTGAAGTCCCAGAGCCTGGGAAGATGCTTCCGATTTAGCATTGAACGGTTGTGTGCGATTGCGTTTTGAACAATTTACATTGACGTGACAGTGACACTAACTTTGATCACATGGCTACGGTGAAGTGAAGCACAGAAAGATTTCGTGAGGTATTTTGAATGTGATTACCTTTAAGCAAGCCAGATGATGTTAAAAAAAAGATGACATTAGCAGGTCCAGACAATCGCAGCCATCTGCCGGGGTGTTCTTTAGCTACATATATGACGCATGTGGCGATTGTGATCGATATCAGCTTTTATCTGTGTGCGCGCCAAGTTAACCAATTACAGGGTACCTTTTTGTGACAATAGAAAGATGGGTTTTCGTCGAACAAAGCTAGACATAACACAGCTGTAAATATATTCACATATTGCATCCCTACTACGATAGCTTCGCTGACGTGGCACCATGTGCACCTAATTCATAATTATTTATTTTCGTTTCATTTCATATCATAATTTTCGGACGGTGAAGCTAACAATCAAATCCGGCCATCGGTAGCTGCGTTTGGAAGCTGCTTCGGCGACAGCTATTCTGCTGTTGTCACAAAAACACAACGCTGTAGTTGGATCAATGCGCCGACGCAGATAAAATGCTGATATCAATTACACTTGCTACGAGTGACATATGTGTTGCTAGAAATTCCGCAGCAGCTGACACTATTGTGCAACTTGTCTGGAAAGGCCTTGGATATGAAAGGGCTCTGCTTCGAAGCTCGAACAGACTTAGCACGACAACCATTTGTGAATGTAGACGGCAGGAAGGTGTAGGTGTTCAACCGAAGATGCTGTCATAGCAATTGCTGCTCCCAAATACGACTCGCTACAATTTATCTGGGATACATCTTACGTCGGAATATCCTTGCCAATGCATGGTAAGCTCATGTCCATCGATGCATTTTTCGTGGATCTAATTCATGCGTGATACAAATGCATCAATCTACCTTGTCTCCTTATTAACCATACGGTGGAACGAGCGGTAGAGGCTCATGTACTTTTGGTATTGTCGGTGCAACTGATCAAAATATTGGTCTTGCTATGCAGCACCAATGTTTTGATTCCTCAGATAGTCACCCAATACCCATATTTACTCGTTCTATTTGGAGAGGGCATCAAGCTCCTTCTAAAGAGACGAATGTCGCTAAATATATCGGAGTACAGCAGGTTATTTCATTGCGTGGGAACGCCTACATATTTGTTCCTGCTAATGCAACACTAGTAATTTTCCAGATTTAGCATTCAGACAACGCCGCTAAATGAAACAATGTGGTGGAGCCACATGCTGACAACACCAATACTTCCATGAATCCTCTACCTATGGGTATGGCTCTTTTATACCTGAATATGTATGAGGGACGGATTCAGCGAACCCCCTAAGATCTCTAAATTCGTTGGGCCGATTTCAAAAGTGGATGACTCAGGCGAATTCTACTGATTTAATCTCTACACCTTCAGAATGTCAGAAATTTCCCGCATTTTTCCAATATCTAAGCAGTAGGAGAGTCAAAACCATTTTGCACCTCGTGTATCACCCCTAAAATTGTGTCTGATTGGAAAGAAACATTCTTAACCATTTTGTGTAAGACAGCCCAAATAGTTCCTTTGCTAAGGCAAGGCTGCCCTCCCCTAGAAGGGGTGAGATAGAATTCCTTTCTATTTTGCGTTGTTACTATGATCAGAGGGATATTTTGCCCAGTTTTCTCACTGATATGTATTGTTATATTGCTTGTAGACTTTGTCCCACATTCGGGTCTAATTATTGTCAAGCGACTCTACGTTAATAGTGTTTCTAATTGTGGGCCAAATAATGCCAATTTAAAGAGTCTAAGCGTATCAAGGGTAACCCACATGGGGGGAGTGCCTCTTAGCCACCGAAATCGATTTGTACATGATAACTAATTTTTTACTGAAACGAGAAGGTATTTGAGGTAATAGTATACCGAATGTTCTTCTGCAAGTGAAAAATGTGTCCGATACGCTACGCCAGGTTGCACAGGGATATGGTAACTGCTTGTTTTGTTTATTCGGATCCGTCTCTCCCCGCAAAAACTGGTGTATCAGTCGGTGCAAAATGATATTTAAAGATTCCCGCGCACTGAAATCCCAGGGACAGCCAGGGTATCCCTACTCTCAATTACCATGAACTGTTCCCTTTACTTGAACATACCTATTGATGTTTCTCCCGCTTCAAAGCTTACTTTGAACCATTCATGTCTATAATTAGTCATTCTTTTGCCATGGGAATTCTAAGAAATATACAATGATGTGATGGTGTGCCGTGGGCTTGCTTTATTATGTTGACACCTACTTCCTCTCCCTGGAACTGCTCTGCCATTTATGCTAATATTTAGAAGTGCAAAATGTGTGTGCGTTAATGGTGTTGCATGTTATACTCTAGTGCTTAGGAACATAACGTGTAAGCATGTGACTGCCTTTGAAAGCTTTGAAATGTAAAATTTCAAGCTTGATACGCCCTCCAGAATTTCAGCCTGGGACGCCTCTGATCAACTCAAAGCAATTGTTTTTGTGGCATAATACGTGCTAAAGAACTTTTTAAGAAAAGTTATAGACTTCTATCACAACGTGCTGGTGAACGATTGGAAGCGGACAACGAAATACCTCAAGGGAGTTTGCAAGAAATCTTACGCAAATATCTGAATCTTAAATCCTCTTAGATAAGTAAGAAATCTTAAGAAATCCCATCTAATTAACATGATTAGTGGTCCAATGCCATTTGATATCCATGCATGTATATGTAATCGGCCGATGGAGTAGCCAGCGGCCTAAGGAAGAAAGAGTGCGTCTCATGTGCTCGTTGTGGCGGGTCCTTCTTCAAAGTTAATGCCACACATACGTAGTATTTTTGTGATTCTTAATACCATAAAGACATA
>JAOTOL010000327.1:0-46466 GCA_034440575.1 Imbricaverruca yamaguchii | reverse complement strand
GAACGAGTTCTGCGTGTTTGTCGAGGTAGCGATGGAAGCGATAGGGCGATGCCCTTTCTCTGGCAGAAGGCCTTATGGTTGTCTCTGAGAGCTAAAGCTACTGCAGTTCAGTAGGATGTGGCCTATGCTTAACGCGTGTTGCAGGAGTCGCAGTGCGTGTTAGGAAGGGTCATCCCTCTAATCGAGGCTGTGTTAGTTTTGCAGCAAACCGGTTCTTAGTTCAGTGAGGATGACTCCTTTCTCTGTCGGTGAGACTGATTTGATGGTTCCATGTGCCTCGTATGGTTGGTTTGTAATGAGTGGGCGTGGTTGGATTTGTGTTGTGTTGAGTTATGTTGCGTCCATGTCTTCTGTTGTGCTGGCGAACGCGTTGCTCCCAGGAGGCCGGTAATCGCTCCATCAATATTCTCCGCTGGGGTGGGTGTTCGATGCTGGGCGGCTTGCTGGGTGAGCCGGTCTGCTTCTTCGTTACCTGGGATGCTGAGGTGGCCCGGAACCAGAGGAAGGGAAAGTTCATGTTTACTCAAAAGGCCACGATTTGTTGGATTCGATCAATGATGCGATGAGGACAGTCGTGGTGTTGCTAATTGACTGTATTTGGATTTGGAGTCTGAGCAGATCACTACGTTTCTGACTTTTCGCTTAAGGAGAATGAAAATAGCGGCCAGAATGGCCATTGCTTCAGTGAGTAGATGGAGAAGGTCTTGGGTAGACGTTTGGAAAGTCTGAGACTTGGTCCAGTGATGCCGATGCCTACCCTAGCCTCGTGTTTCAGACCCATCCGTGAATATGAGTGATTTGTGATTGTTGTCATCGGCGAACTTGTGAAAGAGGCCTAGAATCTCCGCCGATGTGATAGTGGCTTTCTTTGCCGGAGCAAGTATCGACCTTTGCTCGACGGAAAGTCCAGAAGGGTCACGGGCGGTCGAGCTTCGGGTGGTGGATGGCATTGCGAGGTTAAGATCTGGAGAGGAGCCGTGGCAATTTGAATGCTATGAGCAGGAAGTTTGCAGCGCAAACGGCTCTGTCGTATCTGCCAGGCATGAAGCAGCGCTGTGCCGGAGATTTGAATGGATTTGATTTGATGGTGGTAACATGGTCAGTGTTGTGTCCTCCCGTGGCGGAGTGATGGGGTGCGTTTGAGCTCAATGTTAGAAGAGATTGAAGACGGTGTAGTTAAGGGCGCCCAGGCTGGCCTATGATGCAGCTGTTGATGACTTGAATTTGTTACTCTGACTTTCTGAAATTGTGGAAAAAAATGCTGTTGTATTCTATGATGGGTCGAATGATTGATGTGTACAGTCGCAGAAGTGTTTTCCTGTCTCCGCCCCAGTCTGTGCCTGCAAGTGCACGGTATTAGGTTGACGCGCTTCGCGCTTCGCTTCGTGGATGTCGGTAATATGGGTGTTGAAACTGAGTTTTTCGACTAAATGCACCCCCTAGGAATTTGAAACTTTTCACCTGCTCGATGGCTTTGCCATCGATTTTAAGTAACGTTTTCGGTGTGGGACGGGAGACGACTGTATGTGACAGTGGCCGATTTTTTATACGGACAGGGTGAAGCCCCAAGTTTTGCACTCACCTTTTGCAATGTGGTCTAGTCCTGCCTGAATTGTTTTTTCAGCTTTGTATGGAAGCATTGTGATGTTGTCCAGATTGCCTATGTCGTCCGCGAAAAGTGAGATAGTGAAGTGAAGTGTCCCCGTGGTCGGCAAGTATGTCGTTGATCATGATAATGAAGAGGCTCGGGGAGAGCACGCCCCCTGAGCCAGGCCCTGCTCCTGAGTTGTGGTGTTTGATGTGACATTGCCGCATCACGGACCCTAGAGAGTCCTGGTATCCCCGAGGAAGTTGAGCATGAAGGTGCGCCATGTGTCCGCGTAGACCTATCTTAGTGGAGTTTGTGCGTCAGCGCTGACTTGTGTACTCGGTCGAAGGCGGCAGTGATGTCTAGGTAGGCAGCTATTGTTGTGCGTTTGATGTATAGACCATTTTGATGTCATGTACTAACCTAATGAGATTGTCTGTAGTTGATTTTGCCGTTGGAAGCCGCATTGAAATTTGTCGAGCAGGTCGTTGTGTTCCAGAAATTGCCTCAATCGTGTGTTGACCATGCGTTCGACCAGCTTGCTAGCACAGCTAGTAAGGGAGATGGGTCTATAGCCTTTTGGGGTGGAGTGATCTTTGTGCGGCTTTGGCAATGGTATGACTACGCTCTCCCGCCAGGATGCGGGAAACGTGTCGGTTTGGTACAGTTCATTTATGGCCGTTAGTAGATACGTTAGGGAGTTTTTGCTAAGACGTTTAAGAAACTGGTAATGAATGTCGTCCGGCCCAACCGACGTGTTTCCACACTTGCTGAGAGCAAGTTCTAATTCGTGCATAGTGAATGACTGATTGTATATTTCTCTATTGTCAGAGCTAAAATTTGCTTTGGAGGCAAGGGCGTCTAGGACGCTTACTATGGTGGTGTCATAGTTGGTGTTGCCGGATACGCTGGCATAGTGTAGTTTAAAGTGGTCTACGACTTGTTGTGGGTCAGTGATGTGCTGTCCATTCACAGTCAGCTGGGGGAAAGGGCCTGGTGGTGGGCGTTTCAGGTTGGAAGCGCTTCATCAGGTCCCAGATTCTGCCGGTAGGTGTGAATCTATTGAATTGCGAGGCAAAAGACTGCCAAGAGTTTTGGCGTGCTGTTCGAATTGTGTACGGGCAGTGTTTTTGAGATAGCCTGTATGCTGATAGGTGTGCTTCGCACACGCATCTTTGAATTGTTTGTGGGCACTGGCGCCGTGCGACGATTGCCCTTGACAGTCCGGGGTCCACCATGGCGTTGATGCCTTTTTCCTAGGTTTGTTACTTTTTGGGACTGAATCTTGTGCTGCTGAGCTGATGGCCCTTAGAATCGTCTCTATCTTACTGGTATCTGAAATTGCTAGGTTGAGGTCCACCTGTTCCTCGAATTTAGTCCAGTCCGCTCTTTTCAAATTCCAAGATTGTCTGAATAGTTTAGTGTGGTGGATGGCGTCCGTGCTGAGCTTAATTGTGATTGGATAATGGTCGCTCAGCCCGGGGACGTCTGAAACTGACCAGTCAAATAGTGAGCTAAGTCGTGGGGTACAGCACGTTAAGTCTATGCAAGTGTCCGATCCTAATAAGGTCGGGTTGTGGCGGGTGGCGGCCCCGGTGTTAAGAAGTACTAGGTTGTGGTCCGAAATAAACTGGTGGATTTGGTGCCCTCTAGTGTCGGTATGGTCGCTTCCCCACGAGGGGTGTTTAGCATTAAAGTCCCCCATAATGAGAACTGGTGGAGGGGCCTGAAGCAGCAGGTCGTTCAGTTCCTGTGGTGTGGGTGTTTCAGCTGACGGCGAAATGTATAGTGAGATTACTGTGGTTAGGCAATGTGCGATTTTGAGGTTGACTGCTACGCAATTCAGGGGAGTATTTAACGTTACTCGACGATGAGGTATGCTGTTTGCTATGAGTATGGCTGCGCCCCATTTCCTATGTGGGCCGTTTACGTTGTTTAGGTGCCAAGTGTAATCGGGAATTTTGTTCCAAGTTGAGTCAGAATCTCGAAAGTGAGTTTCTTGGAGCGCAGCGAGTAGTGGTTTTTGTTGCAAGAATTCAGATTTAAATTCTATGAATTTGCCTGGAATGCCTCCGACGTTCCACTGGAGAAAAAGTCCCATTGCCGAACGTTTAGTAGCTCTGTGTTCTTAGACTGGGGTAGTGTCGGTGTCGAGTTGGGGAGAGAGGTTGAATCGATGAACGGAGAGAGTGTTGGGAGGTGTCCCAGGCAGTGGTGGTAGCCTGGACCTGGTCGCACGGGTTCTGGGGGGTGATTGGGCGGAGTGGCGGCGAGATTTGCGCTTGGGAGGCGCGGTGGGTCGCTCTGGTGTTGTGGGCTCGACGGGCATGGCAGGAGAAGCAGGTTCGGTCTGAGTGCTGGCCTCAGACGTGGTTTTCGAGTGGGTTTGGGTATGTGTGCAGGAGGTTGTGGGAGGTTCGGTTTGGCAGGAGATGGTGGCCTTGGGCTTGAGGTTGGTCTGGGTGGGTGTGGTGGCCTTGATTCTAGGCCTTGGTTTTGGTCGGCCGGATGGGTGTGGTAGCGGCCGAGGGCCTGGAGGAGGCAGTGGGGAAAGCTTCAGGGTGGTGAGGTCGGCCCTGGCCGGTTGGAAGGGGTGGCGCGAAAGGATACGGCCAGTTCCCATGGAGGATGGGTGGGTGCCAATGGGGGATGAAATGGAGACCGGGTCTGGGTGTTGGAGAAGCGACGTTGCCGGTTCTGAGATGGGGTGGGAGGGGAAGCAGCCCCATTCCTCGGTGGGGCTGACGTGGGATGCCGGACTCGCGGTGGAAGGAATGTGGCAGGAGGCTGGGTCGTGGGTGAAGGGGATGTGGATAAGGGCCAGGTCCGAAGTGGAGAGGATGTGGGAGCAGGCCAGGTCCTGGGTGGGGTGGGGTGGGAAGGAGTGGTGAGCGGCGAGGTCGAGGGGCAGTGGGCCGGGGAGTTCGGGGATCGGTGGGGCGGTTGAGTCGAGGGTCGGAGGGACGGTTAAGTCGAGGGTCGGAGGGACGGTTGGGGCGGGGGTCGGAGGGGAGGTTGGGGCGAGGGTCGGAGGGGCGGTTGAGGCGAGGGTCGGTGGCGCGGTTGAGGCGAGGGTCGGAGGGGCGGTTGAGGCGAGGGTCGCAGGAGCGTTGAGGAGGGAGTTGTGCCGGGCTCCGGGAGCCAGCTGCTGGTGGGATGGTGGGACCGGTGGGGGCTGGTGTTGGAGTGGATGTGGGCTTAGGTGTGGAGAGCGTGGCTGCGTAGCTTCGCCCGGTGGTAGGTGCTGTGTGGCGAGGTGCAGTTGTGGTTGTGCGAATGTCAGTGGTATTGTGGCGTATGTGCTGTCGTGCTGTTGCGTGTGGCACTCGGTGGATTGCCGCATACCGGCACACCTCCTCTCCTGTGCCCACTTGGGGCAGTTGGGGTCGGTGGCGGGGTGCGGCCCTGCGCAGCCTGCACACTTCCGTTCAGAAGAGTGGCAGTCGGATGTCGCGTGGTGACCGGCGCACTGGCTGCACCTTGGAGATGGCGACGTGCATGCACGTTCGCCATGTCCGTACCGCAGACAGGACCGGCACCGTAGTGGTAGAGGTACGTAGAGGCGTACCTCGTAGGCCTTGCCCTGTATATGTACGTGTGATGGCAGATGCTGTGATTGGAAAGTGAGTACGATTAGGTTGTGCTCTGAATGCGCCTCCCGTTTGATATGGCTGACTGTGGCTGTGGAATCCTTGAGTGCTGAGGCGTCGAAAAGTGAGGCGATGTTGTCGGTAGGCACGCTATCCAACTCTGGGGCGTGAATGTAGCCTCGACTGGTGCTTAAGGTGCGGTGTAGGGTGAAGGAGCAGCGCTGGCCGTTAAAGGTGTTCGTGTTCAGGAGTGTTTTTGTGTCCGCGCTGCTCTGTGTCTGTACTAAGATGTGGGTAGTGTGCGTGTGGATCTTGAAGTGCGTAGAATTTAGAATGTGTCGGAGTGTCCTCTCCAGAGTGAAGGAAGACTCCTGTGTGATGCTGTGTGTTTGACATGTGTGTGTGTGTGTGTGTGTGTGTGAGTTTTGCCAGCCTGCCACCGCTTGGTGATATCGGCTGGTGTTTGACATGACGACATAGCGATAATTCACGAGTACTAGAGCACACAGTATGTCCTAGCTACGACACTAAAATTCGCGGCTATAGAAAGGGAAATGCAAGCTAGTTGAGTATACAGGTAAGTCGGCTCAGTGAAGTGGAAGGCTATTATGTCCAATGGCCACTTGACACAGAACATTGGAGATGAGGGGAGAAACAAGTTGAAACGGACCTGGATGCATAAATCACTACACTGACATCTAGCGTCAAGAGAGCGAACGACAAGTTATCAGATGCTAGATGGCAGGCGCCAGGTCAGCACTGGCTGAGTCTTCAGCCGGCCGCTAGATGGCTAGCACGCGCTCCGCTACAGGACATCCTATCGCTGTCTGGTGACATGATGGCGGACCTGCCTAGTTCTTGCGCAACCAGCCGATGCGCACATGCAGCCTAACTCGAGTCAGCCTTCGTCTCACACAGCTAGCCACACTCCTAGCTTCGGCTGCCGGCTACTAATGACGCGCACCCCGCGTCTCACGATGCTGGTGTCGCCTGTGCAGGTTGAGTCCATGATGAAGCAGACATCAGAATTGAACTGGTTTGGCATCGCCCTTTACCACGTATGTGGCGTGCAGCACCCGCCGCGACCGATGGTGATTAACCAAGAGCTGGACAAAATGGCCAGGAGCGCCTCCGGTGCTTCAGACGTCGGACAGCCAAGCGCTGCATTGACGCCTGATTTTGTAGGCGACGAAGCCGGCAACGACGGCAAGGCCGTCCTGCTCCAGTTCCAGTTTGCTGAAGCCAAGTAACTCAGTAATCGGTAACTCAGCAGGATAAGGATTTTGGTGTTATTCTGAACACAAAATTGGGGGCATGAAAAGAGACGAAAGAATCGAGGAAGAATTCACTGAGAATGCTTGGGGCAATATATAGGAATATATCATACATAAGTGAGGAAGTCACCAGGAAGCTTTACTGTGCATGTCAGGCAACATTTGGAATACTGTGTCCAAGCTTTGTCTCCTAGTTATGAAAAAGATTGTTGGTTTTTAGAGAGTACAAAATACGGCTACAAAAATGGTTAATGACATAAGCAACCTGGCATATGAGGAAAGATTGAAGAAATTGCGCATGTTTTCACTTAGATATAGAAAGTTGAGAGCACTCATTGAGGTCTTTATATTTGTTCATGGTCAGGAGAAGGGATATATTAGGTAAACAATTGAATCTAACAGAAATTCTGCAATTAAAGGTCATCAATTCAAAATTAAAGTTAACTCCGGCAGGACAAGGTTACGACAGTCTTTCCTCACCAACATGGTAATAGAACACTGGAACCAGGTTCCAAAACCATTGTCAGTAGCAGCACATTGAACATCTTTAAAATCACCATAGGCAATTACTACAAGAATAGAGGGCTTGCTTTTCAGTATTCCAGGGAGGGCTGATCGACGGATTTGGTGGGCAACTGGTTGAGTGTTCAGAGTGCAACCAAGAAGGGCCCTTGTGGCTCACAGCCACACTGATCTTTTGTGTCTTGATGTCTAAGATGCTCCAAAATGCAGCAAGCATACCATACAAGCATGATGCAACACTCCATACCATACAGATCTGATAGGCAGGCTAATTCATGGAATGACACCAGGAAAGGCAGGTGTTGACACTGACATTATTTTCAGGTGCCTTCATGGCCAGGATCATAATCATCAGAGGTAACGCAGTTGGAACAAATGCATGGGCTGGTTGGATGAACTCCATCAGCTCCTTTTGATTGTCAACCAGGTCTTATATCCATTTTCATCTCTTGGAAACATAAGCATGTTGGTTGACAATCTCTTCTTTCCATATGTCTCTTCCAGATGTTTGAAAAATAAACAATAGGATACTGACACTAATCTTGTGCTACCTTCTCCATCTCAATCATGATACATAAGATAAGCAGCATTACTGCAGGGTAAGGTGACCAACCGAACAAGTTTTACACGCATTTTACCTCCATGAAGCATACAAAGGGATTATGTTTAGTTAGGATAAGCAAAGTTCGGGATTTGTTGTAGGCTATAAAAATATCTGGGTGGGGGAGGTGATTTTTCTTGTAATTTAGTTATTCTTAATAACAGTTTTGGTAAGGTTAGACTTTTCTGAATTTGAACATTTTTTTAGAAGAAAAATTGTTTTGAAATTTTCCATTTTTACCAAAATATTTTGCTTTCTTCCATAGATGGCTGGACTAAGGTAGGTTATGTTACATCATTTTTTCCTTGATTTGAAACATTACCTTTTATGCTATATTACCAAACTCGAAGACAATTTTTGGGTGATATGCAGTCTCCCAACTGAACAGCATGCCTTTGCAGAGGAATAAAGTGGTCTCATCATGTTGAGCACATTCATAAGCATTGCATTGGGAAAAGAAATTCCTTGAAATCATAAATTACATAAAACTGCTAATTTACCGGATAAGCGCAATCAGCATATTCTGTATTAGATACCTAATACGCAATACACCTGAATTCCCATCCCTAATTTACGACAGCAAAAGTTACTTTTGACATTGCAACTACACACAAGATACACCACAACAGAACACTATACAATAAAACTACAACTAAAACGCACGTACATCGAACACATGGTGTGACAGATATAAAACCAAGCATAAAACAACCTACGAGGGAGCTATGTAAACAACTGAGCTATTTATGACTCAGCTGCACCATCCAAGAATTTGAGAAAATGCGTGCACCTAAAACGCTGCATTCGTGATGGTCGTCGCCTAATTCGCAGCCTAACTGGGGATGATAAAATAACAGCTCAACACGATTCCAAAAGCACAGACGTGATATTATAGGATTTAGAAAGTGAGTTGAATTGAAAATACTTTCATTTTAAAATGCATGAATCCATTAAAACGGCCAAAAGGAGTACCCCAGATAACGTCATTTGTACCATTTGAGCCGACACGCAGGAAGGCGTGGGGATGACAGGAGCCTGGGTGAAGCGGGACGCACAGGGATGTATCTAGTGGAGAGGTTGTTCAGTGATTGGGCTACAATGCGCAAAATTGTTGATTTATAGGAATGGTGGCGCATTGGGCACGTTGGCAAGATGATTCGATCATGAACATAATTTATCATTACAATTTGAAGAGTCTACAATTATGTATAAAATCAGTTAACAACTGCGCCATCAACGTACATTTGCCCTAGAATCCTATATATAACTAGATTGACAACTCGACTTTTCAAAACGGTCCCGATGGCGGCGCTGTTGACTCAAAGGGAGGTCCAAACAAAGTATAATTTTTGGTTAGGCGCTGCGCAGTGTGTTGTGGATGTAAAACGGTGATGCTGGTGCGTTTTAGGTGGTGAAAATGACTATATCATTTTCAAATGATATAGTCATATATAAAGCAAGACTTTTCCTTGAGATATATGCATATATCAAGCAAAAGCCAGGTCATCTATTCCACATCAAGCCTGTATACTCCGACCGGCAGCGTCCCTGTCGTTTATCCCTTGTAGTAAGATATATAGAGGGCACATGGTACATGTGGTCGCTCATGGCAAGATGACGCCCATTTTACCAAGAAAAGTGGTCCTACAGTGAGGCTCGAGTGCAGCCCTTTCTAATTTTTTAGCTCAAAACGTCCATGCAGATGAAAATATGCCCTTTAGAACCATTTAGTGCATCCGCTTTAATTTTCAACCGAAGTTAGCTTCCTTCCAATATGACTCTCGAGTGTGCTCTTCCCGAAGTTTTCAGTTGACTACACCCATGTGGGCTCATTCAATGGCCCGACATGTCCCTTCCATGGAAAATCCCGGATCTTCGTTTATCCTCTTGGCTACGCTCTTGTAAGAGGTCCCGGGCTGATAAAAAGAACTACAATTAAGGAGGAAGTCCTGAGCGCCCGGATAACGCCCGCTTCTTCTATGGATCCCAAGCCACACAAACATTCAAAGAAACGAACACGCAGACACCGAAGCCAACATAGCCACAACATTGCAACAAACCACACCATGCCCACTCTCACAATCCGACTACTACTACCCCACAATACATCAGGCAATCAACAAACACATTCAACAAACATGGAATACAATAATGCACCTACACGAAATACACCCCAAACACGAACTCTGGCACATTATTAATAAACACACCAGACTAAAAGAACGAACACTAACATGATTACGCCTCGAACACACTGCAATTACACACTCCTACCTCATAACACAACGCCGACGACACAATGCACGTGCCAACGAACACTCACAATCAAACACATGCTCAAATACTGCACCAAATACTGCATCACCCAAGGACAACCTATCACAAACTACTCCAACATAAACAACATTCCACTAAACCTCACTACTCTCTACAACGAGGAGAGTAGTAAGACCATCCAACATTTCACGAACACCTCTTCCAATTTCTCTCTACTACACGCATACTCGAAGAACTATGAAAAACTGGAAAAGGAATGGGAAAAAGAAAAGAAAAAAAAATAATAAAAAATGTTAAAAAGAAAAGCAGAAAATGAACAAAAGGCTGCACAAAGATGTGCTTTAGAACGAAAAAAAATCGGGGAAAAACAAACAAAAGAATTTAATACCACTAATCCCCAGGAAAACTGTACCACGTTCTTGCAATGATAAAACTGGCGATGACCCGACCCCAACCCCCAACTACACCCCACCCCACCTTGTCACTGCCCGGACTGGTAAATCTTCTATTGTGCACCAGCTTCAGCCTCGACCAGAACTACCACCTCATCTGTCAACTACAAACCAACTCAACTCTACTCCTCTCTACGCTTCAAACTTCAGGACGTCTGAGCCCTACCTCAACGCACCTCAACAAGTCAGGTTTATTCTTTTCGCTCCGTCTTATCCCACCATAATACTCCTCAAACCCCTCACTTCACACGTGGGCGCTGTATGACCGAAGCAGTCGAAGCGCCCCTAAGCCCAAATAACTAACTAACCCTCACTTCACACCCAAAACTAACATAAATCTATACTCCCAACAACGCACACCCGGTAACAGCCGACATCACCGCACGGTTACAGGCTGGCCAAACACAATGACACACACACACACACACGCCCGGACGCTGACATATGAAAATTATTCGAGGGGGTAAAATACACGAAGGTAATGGGAAGGTCCAAATTGATTGGGGGATCATACTCCATAGGGCCTCATGTTAAAGCTTAAAATTATTGACGGGGGGGGAAGCCGACACTCATGGGCACTTGCCCTATCGAAAAGTATGTAAAGCAATACCCCTGCTTTAGCGTCAGCCTGTGCCCTGCAGGATTGTCGTGCGGATTCGTGGATGGTCGCCGGATTCATGGACATGTTCCCATGAAATTTGGAACCCGAGCCCCTCAGAGATGGCTCGAGTGCTCCCATCATATTTTTCAGTTAAAGGCACCCCTCCAGTGTGCTCAAGTGCACACCCCCTCCGCGGTAAACGGATTTTCGGCCGAAGGCGCTCCTTCAGATATTTTCCTCCTAAGAAATGGCGCCCCCAGGAAAAGACCCCTCGCATGACAATTCCTGGATCTGCCCCTGATTGCCCTAGTGGAAAAATCCTTCAGGATTGCCCTGCACAATTGTGTATGACGGGGTCCTGAGGGATCCTGCAGGATTATGCCGCCCTGGTAGCTCGGTTGGTTAGAGCGCTGGCCTGCACCGGTCTCCCCTGTATTGGCAACACAGGGTTCGGGTCGCTTCGCGCGCTCGCATTTAGCGCCGGGCCGGGAGTGTCAGTTGGCAGCTGGCCCGATAAGGCCGGGGACGAGGTACCGGGCGGCCGTGTCGGTGCATTGGCGGCACGTTAAACTTTCGGTCTAAATTCTGCCGTTGAACTGGAGCTCATGGATCGGGTGGTGGGGCCAGGGTTCACGCAACAAGCTCTACTTAGCAATTGAACCCTGGCTCCTCAAGCCACCCAAGCAACAACTCGGATCAAATTTTTTTTCTTTTAAAGGGAAAAAAATGTGTGAGAAGTTGATACAAGGATACTGTAGGATCCTGCACAGACATTCTGCAGGGTCCTACATATAAATCCTGCAGGGTCCTACAGGACCCCTCACATAGATTCTGTCAGATTCAGAACTGTCCTGCATGATCCTTCACATAAATCCTGTAGGATCCAGGGCTGTGTAATTTTTCTTTGATGAGTGCACTGAGTTGATGCTGATCACCTATATGCAAATATTTCAGGAAATGTGCTCGAAGTAGCTTAGAGCTGGCGAGGCTGCAATGGAAGGTACGACATAAAGATACTAAGTGCAGATTAAAACATGTCCATGGGAGAACTCGGCTTGAGGGGCCCCATCTCCTGAGATGGGTGCCAGTGCTAGAGTTCCTGGCCGCCATCTTCGGTGGGAAATTTGGTTGAGGGTGGGAAGTGCACTCGGACGTCCTTTTTGGTGACTTTTGCTTGCTTTTTTAACGATGCATGTCCATACTGCCATGACCATATAGCGTTGCCAGCAGGGGCGTCGATTTGTATCCTTTTGTGGGGGCCATGGCCCCACCAATGTTGATCTTGGCACCCCCCCCCCCCAATGTTGATTTGGGCCCCCCAATAAGTCATGCTGTTTTTGTGTTCATAAGAAAGCTAAAGGAAAAAAGGGGAAAAAGAAAAAAGAGGAAAACACCATGATGTATAGAAAACTTAGTTCATGTTAACCAGAGTATTTTGTACTGCAAAGAAACAGATTAGGTTTAGATAGTTGACTGACTCTCCACCATTTGCTGAAAAAAATTGAAAATTTTGCACAAAAAACAACAACAAAATAACTGGATTTCCCTCCACTGTGGAAGTAGAACTTCCATCATAAAATGCTGAGATTAACAGATGCTGATGGATTATAAATCAGATTGCCTTAAACAAATTTGCTATGCCACTAAACAATTCCATTGTCATACTGATGTTTGTACTAGGTGTCGATTTGTATCCTTTTGTGGGGGCCATGGCACCATCAATGCTGATCTTGGCCCCCTCAATGTTGATTTGCCCCCCCCCCCAATAACCACTGCTATATTTATGCTGATAAGAAAGCTAAAGGAAAAAATTAAAAGCACCATGCTCCTTAGAATACTTAGTTGATGTTAACCAACACACTGCAATGAAATTGAACAGATTTGGATTGGATAGTGCATTGGCTATCCACTTCTTGCTGCAAAATTTAGCATTGTGTGGAAAAACAAACAAAAAACAATTTTAATTTAATTCATCTAATTTAAGCCGGCTTAAATTCACGACACTTCTAAGTCCCACATTTCTGGGGGATTCAGCACAGGTGCATTAACAGGGGTGGCATTCAGCACAATACAAGTGTACAATACCATACCTAGAGAGAGTACAATGAAGACCTACTGTGCATGACCAGATGGTTAGTGACAGTTTCTAGGCCAAAGTATGGACACTAGGTTGATTCACCTATCATCTAATGCTTTGAAGCTCATCTAATGCTCATCTAATGTATCTAATGCTCCACTTCCACAAGTGTTATCTCCAATCTCCAGGTGGCTTAAATTTGCCATCCCTATATGTAGGTACGTACCTACCTACCTATATTTAGGGATGGAAAAAAGTTGGCTTAAATTGAATTTATGCCAGCCAGTGGCTTTTATTAACTTAAGCCAGTTTAAACTGGCTTTTATTATTTCAACCGGCTTAAATTCACGACACTTCTAAGCCCTTGCATTATTAAGGCTCACAAACCATGGGTGCATTGACAGTGTTGGTGTTCAACACAATACAAAGTGTAAAACACATGCAATGAAGACCTACTGTGCATGACCAGATGGTTATTGACAGTTTCTAGGCCAAAGTATGGACACCAGCAGCACCAAAATCATGCATTGTAAGTTTCATTTGCCTCAACTTGCAAATTCAGCGCTGGGATGACCATTAAATTTACTGCTGGGATAACATAACCATGCAAATTATCCTATCAGCCACATGAGTTCCCTAATGCCTTGTAGTATTTTGGAGGTCATCATAGGCACCAGCACTGAATTCAAATTGGGCTATTAAAATGTGAGAAATGCAAACAAAGCTAAATAACTACCTACCTAGGTCAAACTTTCATTGTTTAAGTAACAAATGTGCTAGTCCCTCCAAGGAAGTAGTGGTAGGTGTGCCCCAAAAATCAATGGTTTATATCAGGCTGGATATATTAGGCTATGATGGACCTAAATACAGACAAAATGTCTTGTTGACCTGACCAACAAGTTAACCATAGTTCGAATTTTCAACCCAGGTTTACAACTATTGCCATATACTGACACATGCATCCAGCGGCGCAACCTGAGGGGGGTTAAAATGGCTATAGCACCATCCAGAAGCAAGAGAGGGGGCCCTTATGGGTCCCCTGAGAGAGAAGAGGATATAGCCCCTTTGACCCTCCCTCTGGTTGCGCCACTGCATGCATCACAACACAGCACACACAATCCCAGTGTCCTGAAATTCATAATTTAAAGTGGAAATCCCTGTTTTTTTGTGTTTACCTCACTTGAGATGGTTTTGACTCACCAGTATGGTTCGCAAGCCCCTGTTTTTAGTTATATTGCTTCAATACCAGAGAAGGAATGCTTTCACTGCTTTAATACCAGAGAAGAAACACAAACCAAAGGGTTTTTCTTCCTAACCACCTGGTTTTTGCTCAGTGCTTACATAATTCCCACCTGTCTCAAAACGAATTTCGGGACCATGCACAATCCCTCCCTCGGGGTTTGACGACGACGGGACCATGCATACTCGGGGTTTGACGAAACCCCGCTATAACCCCACCCCCACCCCTCTCCACAAGCCAGCGCATTACCCCAGGTTGGGAACCACTGTTCCGGGCCATGCAGCATAATGTTATCGTTTGCACAAAAGGTGACAACCACCAAGCCTATTTCGGATTTGGACAACCACGAAACCATTTTTTTACCAAAAAGTCGCACAGAAGCCCCTGATAATGGCACTGGGGCCTCAGAAGTTTGCTGCTGGGTGTTGTGGCGTTCAAGAAAATCACGACGGGGCCACAAACGGTCGGGCCGGTGCCCCGTGAAAATAACGCTGAGCCTGTGGGTACCAAGAATTATCGTTCGGGCTCCTGGAAATCACTAGATGCATGGCAGGTCACACCGGGGCTTTCACACTCTCCCTGGGATCACCCAACAAATGAAGCCGGGAAACGAAAAACAGACCGGACACGAATAATCACTCTTGGATGCGAAGGTTCCACGACGATGGCTTCAAAGTTCATAAAACGTGTTGCCCCCCCCCCCCCAAAAAAAAAAAGAAGAAAGTTTAGTCACTTAAATTAGCACAAGGTATGAAAGCAAGTGACCACGGTGCCCAAAAAATCGCATTTGAACCAAACAATTCAGGCTGCTTCATTTGAAAATCTCACTGGGGCCAAAACACCGCGCCGGAGCCCCAAACGTCGCATCTTGCTTGCCAAGAACAAATAACTACTCGGAATGTCACCCTGCGAGCAGAAAAATTGCGTCAAGGATCCACAATAAGAAGGTGTCGGACCCCGGAAAAGATCCTGCTGGGGCGCCGATAAAAAAGCGAGGCACCTCGAGCACGAATAATCGTACTGGGGCCCAAAAATATCCTGCAGGAGTCTTACAGAAAATAGACCTGACGCAAAAAATCACAAGGGGACTCTATCGAGTCGACCCGAGCACCGGAAAAAAATCAGAATAGGTCTCGAGAGAAAATTATCCGAAGGGCCTTTCTACTCTCGATGGTGCCAGCTGCGGGAAAACGCTGAACAGCCGCAGTGGCGTACCAAGGGAAAAAATGCTGCTCCCATCCTGAAGGGGTATACTCCCAAGAATCGCGACGGGTCCCCAAAAATCGCGCTGTGCCCCATAAATTCGCATCGGGGGCCCAGAATTCGCGTAGCGGGCTGTGAACACAGCGGGCATCGTAACAATTACACCAAGCTCCAAAAATTTGCATGTGATTCCACCAAAATCGCGCTGGGGCGGAGCTAATTACAACACGCCCTGATAACTCGCGACGATGCCCCTAAATATCGCGTACTAATAAATATACAAATACTCCTCTGCAAGCACAGCGTGGCCCCACAAAACACATCTGAACTCGATAAAAAGTAAGCCGGTGCCCTATAAAATAAGGATAAATTCCGAAGAATATATGTCCGAGTCAGGAAAATTTCTCCTGAGCTCTAAGCATGCCCGAGATGCCTTCAAAAATTGCGTTCGTCCTCGAAAAAAAAACGCACAGGAGTTGAAAAATTGCGGCGAGACACATTGTAGTGCCAGGTGCCAGAGAGATCAGACCGAGACTCGGACTTTTAAAAAAAATTAAGAGGTCACGAAAAGTTGCGTCGAACCCAGAAACCTGTTCCGAATCCCCCGGAACTATGCACCTGGGAACGAAATGTCGCACCGTGACCCCGGAAATTATACCGAAGTAACCAAGGTTATGCTGGGATTCCACAAATGTGCTACAAATAAACGCCTCAAATAAACAGCGAAGCCCTGAGAGCACAACGGGAGGCCGAAAATGCACCGGGCCCACCAAAGCCCGAGTTTCGAAAAAAAAAGCGGCAGGGCCTTAAAATATGGTTCGGCCCCAAAAAGCGAATTGGTCGTAAAAAGGAACAAAAAGTCCGGGCACGAAATAAAGACATCGGGGTCTTCGAAAATGCACCAATACCTCAAGCATGTCACCGCTGTACAACAAAGCAACAAGGCTCTAAAAAGTAGTCGGGTCTCAAATATGTGCCAGGCCCCTAACAAATTGGCTGTAGCTCTAAAGCACATCCGTAGACGAATAAAAACACAACGGGTAAAACAGCGAACACCGAGCTAGGGCTTCGTCTCGGTTGACAATCCTGGAGCATATTTAGCCTAAGATATGACGTGTATCAAAGCTCAGTGCATCATAATTTCTTAACCACGAGCAAATGTGGGAAAAAGAAAGCTAATACATGGAATTGAATTCATCGAATTTTCTAAGCGAGACGCCATACCAGTAAATCCACACGCCAAATATGGCACAAGACTATCATGTGACAGCAATTAGCAAAACGTTGGGGACCTAGCAGAAACTGGAGAAGCGCACGTAGTGTGGCAAATGCGCCGAGTGCGCAAGGTGCGCAAGGTACATGTGCACGACTGTTGGCGTTTTAGCGACCCTGCGTGAGTAATCGGAATGCCTGAAATCGGAAAATTTTACCTTTTTTTGCGATTTGTACTGGTGTAATTTCAGCAGTGTGAGGTGACTTATGAAGGGGTACGAACACAATATCATTTGAACAGGATCGGGGAGTTCGTATTGAAATCCGGTGATTCAGAAATTATTATGGCAGATTTGGCCCCCTCGATAGGGCAGCTAAGTTGGTTACTAATTACTCTTTTAAAAAATAAAATAAGTGGTATCTCACTGACAAACATAGTGGTCCGTGGACTTTTTCAAAAATTGGTGTCTGTGCGACAATTCCAAATCAATTTGCCCACCCCAATCGCAAATCATATGTACACCATTACCATGGCATGATATAATTTGACCTGTTGATTGATGGCCCTGATCCGCCGCAATGGACTCAGCAGCCCCGGTCCACCACAGTGGAAGGTGGACTCCGCGACCCCGGTCCGCCACAGTGGACGGCGTGCTTTGCGACCCTGGCCCGCCACAGTGGACGGTGTGTACTTTACGACCCTGGTTCGCCGTAGTGGACGGTGTGTCCTGGGCACTCGTCCCCCTCAGTAGACGGTGTGCTCCGCGGCCCTGTTTCGCCATAGTGGCCTTCATGGCTGGAGAAAACGGGCTTTTCCTGGATTTTTCTCATCCGTAGCATGATGATCTTCACAAAATTATTCTCCGTGTTTTCCATTTGGACGTTTAATGGTGTTATTCAACAATGAATTGCCCTATCATAGTGTTCCAAATTCACTGGAAACTGTAGAGTGATATTCGGATGTCACAGGTGTGAATGAAAATATTCTCCCCGACCCTGAACTCGCCCAATCACAACTTTGGCTTCGCCCCTCTATAATGTTGGACGCCAAGAAAATACTTTCACCGATTGTAGTCACAGTTCAGGTCTGCTGTGCTCCGATACTCCATCAAGGCTGGTGTGTTTATCCTGCATCTAATCATCGCTGAAACATTTGTATTTAAGCCGCTGTGCGCTTACTGGTGTGTGGAGTGAGGGGGAGGAGGCTGACGGTGATGGTGACGATAGATCCGATCCCAATGTATGAAACTGCAGTTGCATGCCATTACTCAGAGTTGTTATGTTGACATGTACTGTGCACTGCTCTTTTAATTATGTGACTTCACCAGTCATTGGACGATTTTCCTCATTCGTAAGCTGAATAAACTAAATTCACATCGTCGAATAAAAACTTAGAATTTCTGAGATCTGAAAATATGGTAGGCGAAATCCGATGAGTTTTTGGTTGGGGGGGGGGCGTTGGCACTTCGGCCCCAATGTTTTAAAAAAATCGACACCCCTGGTTGCCAGTTTTTCATGGCGATTGGTCGCGGACGTACTCTGTAATTCCGCAGGTTGTGGCGTTCAAAAGTGGCGGTTGTGGCGGAGCCTACAATCTTGCGATCAAAAGTCGAACGCTCCACCAGCTGAGCTACTAGTTTTTTAGTCTTCAGAAAAAAATGCAGCGATGACAATTGCCACGAGCATTTATTCATTATGTACATACATAAAAACATGAACGCGTATTATGCAACGATCACGCACAGCACCTACACAACTTCCGGATAGGGGTGCAAGTTTCATGCCGATGTATTACATCCCGCCACGGATGGTATCAAGACAGCCCTGGACGGTACAGGCGCACTTGCGACAGCACACAGTCCCACGTAAATGAAGTGCAAGAAGCCGTATCAAATTGGGCACCAAATTCTCAGAACATTCGGCCAAGACTAGAGGCTTCCCGCATTCCCGTCATTTTTTTAACGTGAAAGAATCTCAATGCTAAACCAAAGATGTTGAACATATTAATCAATCCACCATACTACAAAAATACCATGGATGTTCCGTTTCTTCCCGCGGAATATGATTGAAGCGGCTCATGCAATATAATTGAAGCGGCTCATCTTAAGAAGGTGAAGCTACCTAGCGGACAATTATAATCTTCGGACATTTTGTAACGGAAATTTAGCCGGTTGAGACTGGTTTCAGCAGAATGCTTAATGATACAAATTTCGCTTCAAAACCGTTCATTCCTTTTCATGGTAGCAAATTTTCAGACAGCTTGCCGTAACCTAGATACGAAGTTTCCCTCACGTCGCCGGCTGGAAATACAGACTGACGTAAATCGAATCCACTAACATATAGAAACACGCCAGCTGGTGTCATTAGTGGTCTGTCTTTTTAGCCATCATACCCATATGCATTAACTTCCTCCCAGACAAACAAACCGACCAGTAGATGATATTGAAGATGACATATACCACGGGGTAGATATACACGGTTGCCCTGTGCGCCAGATTGGCCGCCTTCACCGCCTTGTGCCAGCTGTTTTCACCATCATGAAACAGGTCGACCTCAGCTGGCGGCGGCATGTCGACCGCTTTCTGTTTGGCGTACTTGCTGAAGATCTGCACCACCGTCTGGCGGCGCGCCTGGCCGGTGAGCACGAACGTACCGGCCCCCCGGTCGGCCTCACCAGATTCGAGGCTCTCCAGCCGCACGTCCATCAGCACGTGCACGACGGCGAAGAACGAGAGGAACGTGCACATGCCCATCCATACGTCGATGGCCTTGACGTAGCTGGCCTTGGGCACGTACTCGCTGCCAGCGGCGAACAGCGACACCATGGTCAGCATGGTGGTGATCGTGAGCAGCATACGGCCCTGCGCCATCTCCTTGGGGATCAGGAACGAGATCCACGACACGATCACGAACAGTGCCGACGGGATGTAGATCTGCATCATGTAGAACATGATCTGACGATTGAGCATGATGAACATGACCACTCGCGGCCGCTTTATTTGCTCGCCGTTGTCGTGGTACATCTCCTGCATCTCTAGGTGACTAGGTCGGTGCATGCTGAATGAGAACTGCGACAGTGTCGAGCTGGAGAAGGTCAGAGGCCTTGTCGCCGACCACGTCATGTTCACGTCGCACAAGGTGTAGCCGAAGCTCTCCAGCGCAATGGCACACATCTGCACGTCCATTGGGAAGAGAGCATAGTTGAAAGGACACGACAGCTCCATCAGGATATACTGGTTCGCAAACACGGTGTGATTTTGGTAGACTCGGAAACCGGTTGAAGGCACAAAGATCACCGGGTTAATGACAGAAGCGGAATTCGGGACGTACAAGTCTGGGAGCCACAGTGAGCTTTCTATGGATGATGCCACCTCCACGTAGTCTGTGAGTGAGCTTTGATTGATGTTTTGGAGTCGAAAGTCTTCCCATGAGTAGCGCAAGTACATAGCTATCGTCACTTTGCCATGAGAAACTAAGCTAATCTCAGATACATGCAATGATATCGATACTTTCGTTGGATTAGGCAAGCTCCTTCGACATCCGAATGACCTTGGCATTCGATGCTCAGGTATGGGCGTCTTGCTGTCGCGTGATGTGGGTCTTCGTCTCTTGGTGTAATCAATTGAAGTGAGCTTAAGGCTGTTAGCTGAACCTTCATGAGCATCATTCTTTAATGGACTTTTCGTAAAAGAATCTAGAGTAACCCCTTCACGCTTGGCATTGCAACTGAGCGCTAAAAGAGCTGCGGCGACACAGTACGCTTTCATATCTACAATTTTATGTAAACCGCCGCACTGTTCACATTGGATGCCTTTGACAGCTCACTTTCTAATTTGCTACACGAAGACAGCGCATTCTAAGCTACTTAATTCGATCCAGTTGTGCCAATAACGTGCATGTTTCATGTAAACCATGCGGTATTGGAATTAATTGATGAAGTACTTATGTACTATTGATCAATATGTACAGAACACGCCAAAAATCATTAAGCGTTGCAATCTTTGCACTGGCTTTGTAGGGATCTGTCACTGAACACATAACTGAAATGCAAGGGGTTGGCTATAAAATGGTCAAGTGCAAAACTCGTGCATATCACACAGGAAGCCTCCAATAATGTAAATCAAATACATTTGCTCTTATGTCAAGCATTTTGAGCTCCGCATCGTACATAGGCAAATCGTGAAGCTATTTAGGAATTTAAAAATGTAAATATAGGCACCAGAGAAACACTGCCTGCCTAGGATGTTTTAGTATGGGCTTGACCTCCACTCCTATTAATCATATGTTAGTGTTCAAATACATATTTTCATAACTCCGATTACTTTGATATTACTGCAAAAATTTGTGTTGCATAAAGTGCCGCCGGCTACCTCATTCCTGGCTACAGTACGTTGCTGACGAGATGACGGCGAGTTTTACCGATAATAATCACATTGCGGACACTGAACAACACCAAACGACATCGTGTAGGATGTGCTGGAACGTTCCCGGAAAGGGACCGCAGGGAGCACGCAGCCGACTTCTGTGGGCTGCTGAGTCGTGACTGGACCGCGTCCACAGTCACCTGGTATCTTCTTCACATATGGCGGTGCCAGCCTGCCAGAGCTGCTGCCGCCGGTCACGGCG
This sequence comes from Imbricaverruca yamaguchii, assembly GCA_034440575.1. Classification (NCBI taxonomy): domain Eukaryota; kingdom Metazoa; phylum Arthropoda; class Thecostraca; family Neoverrucidae; genus Imbricaverruca; species Imbricaverruca yamaguchii. The sequence continues at coordinate 25,203 of JAOTOL010000327.1, read as the reverse complement.
TCACGCGCAGGTCGCTCGAGGTACACCGCCGACCAACACGCTGCTCCGACTGGCCAAGTGTATTACCTCTTCCGTGAGTAGTGGCTGATAACACACCCGCCTCGCCCCGCCGCTCCACACAAGGGCCAACAACGACTACACGTACATAATACTAGTTATTCGACGTTCAACATGGAATTAGTGCAAAGCATGCGGTGACGCGGCCGCACGGAGTGGCGCTCCGGCGCCGCGCCGAAACGCCACCACACCGTCCAATGGGTCTACAGATCGGAGACACGGGGACACCAACAACACGTGCGCCGGCGCGACAATGCGGCCCGGCCGGCGAGCCGGCGACCGCGCCGACCGAGGCGGGGCACGCGCCACTAACTCACCTCTACACCGGCAACAATACGATAAGGCCACTTAGAGTGGGACGAGGCGCGGCGGCCGCCAACATTAAACACTTCTGCATTCCACAACAAAGCACGATAACACAGGCGGGTTGTACTGAGGGCGGCGCGGGCAGCCGCGCCACTGCTCGTCAACGTCCGGCGCCGGCGGCCAGATTGCCGCCATCGCGGATTATCACGTCCGAGAGGGTACCAAATAAACAGCTGAAAGCACTAAAGGGAAGAGGTCGGCGCCTGCCAGAACTCGGCGGATGCGGAGAACTGGCAGCAATACTGAGCACACGCACTCAAGCAAATACGTGGACCGAGTTCTGTGCCCCAGTTACCCACGTCGCTGAACAAGCTATGTAAAACGACACCAATAAAAATAATACACTCTTAGAGAGTATGGTAAACAACATGGGTGACGGCGCGAATACTCCATCAGATCTCCGCATCGACTAGAGAGTCTTGCCAACAGTGGACTCGGGATTTGTACGACTGCACTCGAGTTAGCTGCCATCTGTTGACGCAATCGGAAACTGCTACTTCCGCTGGCCGTCGACCGCCGTCAGCGCCTCCTGCAGAGCCTCCTCAAAGCTGCTGTTCACAGCGAGAGATCTGCGAACAAAGCGTCGGCCAGATCAATACACTGGCACTTCAGCTTGTCTCGAGCGCGACATTCACCTGGAAGCATCCTACCCGGCCACTACAAAAGACCTGACATGGAGAAGCGGCATTTCTGTACGAGCCTGCACGCCCGGCTGAAATCAGTACCACAGATTACCACAGCGCCACTCACCAGTTGTCACACACGTCGCTACTCACTTGCTGTGTTTGGCCGTGCTGTGTGTGTGGAAGCGACGCAGACTATCGGTCGACTGCTGCGTCATCGTGTGGTCACCGAACCAGCGAACCCACACCCGGCCGGCCGGCGGCGGCTGAAACGGGACAGTCGTTAGTTAGTTAGTTATTGGGGTTTAGGGGCGCATCGACTGCAGAGGTCATGCAGCGCCCATGAAACGGGACAATCAGTGACGGCGAAAGTATGCCGAACCATGTACAACGTATCGGAGGGGAGGGGTACACAATGGAAAGACTGACTTTACCGACTGTTTGCCAACGAACAGCTATACACGCTAAAATAAAATTAACTCGTGTTCTATTGCATTAGCCTCCAATTACCTGTTGGATGACCAGTATTGCCGATGCGTGTTTGTGGGTTTTGAAATGAATTAATACAGACACAGCTCAAAATGCATTTGTTTTATACTGCCGAACAAGCACGACTTCCACTCCGTCCAGGCACAGCAGGGCGTTCGTCTTAGCATCCCAGACACGCTCCCCCGGCTTCCAGATCAGAGCTGACTGAGGTTACGGCGCATCAGTAACAGGAAATGACAAGTCGCAGAGGTGAGAGGGGCGGCTTTGCCGATGAGCTCAGAGCAAAGATGATCATTATTCTACGCTACGGGGGAGGGAGGCGTCCGAAATTATTCAGTAACGCATATACGCATATACTTGTTTCTTTATCAATTTCATAAGAAACTTCTTGAAGTGGAAGACATTGGCTCCTGGGATTACATTGATTAACTTCGTGAGTCAGGAATTTTTTAAATTAAATTTTTGCATCCATAAAATCCAAGATACCAAACCAAAACACGCCGCTACGCCGCCTAAGTCCTTCATTGAGTCAACTGTTCAAAGTCACGACGGCGGCCCAGTAAATTTATGTCAGGGGACAAATTTTCAAGTCGGGGATACAACCGCCCTCAGTTATAAACCAGCAAGAACGCAAGCCCCTTCCCACTTACAAATGCTCTAAAGGCAGGATTATAAGTGATGGAACTTTAGTATATTGGTTTCCATTTGCCACATTTGATTCCCCGTTTGCCAATAAGCAATAAAGTTATCCTTCACCTGTGGACATTGAACACAAGTACCACCAAACACAATTGTGCCGTTCAGGGCAAAATGAAGTGGGTGAAATCCGAGTAGATATTTGCTAGTGGGGGGGGGGGGGGGTAGGTTAGGACCAATGCTACCACTGAGGTCAGACTGAACTTTCCAATCTTCTTCAATTTTTGACGCCATATCTTCCCAAGATATCAGTCAAATGTCATTAGCTTGAATTGAAGCGGTTCATTTACGAGTGAATATGTGCAAACTACGTGGCATATCACGCATCTCGGGGTTCCTACGCCTTTACGACGCGCCAGAGTCAATGTTGCTGTCGAACCTTTCTCAGGCCCGTAGCCACCCGAAATCGTCCGAGGTACAAGCCCTTCTGATCCGATTTTACCTAGCGCACATTCACAGGCGTAATGTCACAAAGTATTGGGAACATCATTTCATGGCGGGGGCAAGGGAAGTGCCCACAGTGTCGCAGCATGGTTACAGGCCTGGTTGGAATAAGTCCTTAACCAAAGATATGCGTGTAGTTCTGCACAAGTCTGCAAAAGGTGACCTGCCCATGTATTCAGAGCCATTCTCCGGAGTCTTGGGCGCCCTTTTGCCGAAATGCCCCCGCGAAAAAAAATCGTTAAAAACGCGGTGCCGTATGATCAATGCTAAGCTCGTTCCAAATTTGGGAGCCGCTGCCCCTTCCCCGGTTCATACGCAGATGCGCTCTATATTTCCCTGTTGCGACGTTCAGGTCAGTACTCGCCCAAATATTCGGATCAGGACGGACTCACCAAAGTCTGGTGAAGCCGCACTTCAGCGCATTCACAAGAATACTATAAATCATGAAGCTGGTGTACGTTTGTGGGTTGCTTGTCTTTATCACGAGGTCATGACAAATAATAGTTCATATGATATAAAACATACGATGTCACAAGATACAAAAGTAAAAGACATAATGCACAGACTTAGCTACTCGAAGTTGGTTCTGCATGCAGAAGGGGAAAGTTGGGTCGACATGCTTTTCTGAAAAAAAAAAAACAAAAAAAAAAACAAGAAAGGTGTTCGACTAAACCATCCAAAATTTCCCAATATTTCGGGTCATATCCCATGATCCTAAGATTCGAACCGATACCCCAAGACCTTTGGAAATTCCCCAAGGCGTGGGAACACCAGCTGGAAGAATGGGATTTACTCTCACATAAAATTCCTTTAAAGGTCCCGATTCGCGGTGATGGTGCGTGCATGTACGACGATGAGGAACGGCTACGAGCGATCGGTTCGCGCCCGGTCGATACCGTACCTGGACGTCGACTCGCTCGATGACCTGACCCGGCCACGAGTTCAGGCCCTGGTTGCAGCCCCACACCAGATCTCCAGCAGAGAAGCTCTGCCACACGGCGTTCTCTTCGTCTGTGAAAGTCGGCTGACGTGACACAACGCCGAGAAACGCCGATCATGTGGGGAAAAGACCGGGGTGACGCCCACAACAGTCACAGCGAGTCACATCACGTCACATCAGGGGCGACAGTCATAGGTTCGATCAACACTCACATGAAATGTCACATCACATCACATCACAACAGGGAACGGTCACACGTCGAGATGTTATGGTCATACCAGGAGGAATGGCTGTGGTACACTATGAATGCGGCGCATTCGAGCTCGATTCATTCACTAGCTGTGGTATAGCCTTCGTCTACCGTGAAAATTAGTCACCTTCCCATTCGAGGTGGCAGACCAACAACCCTTTCGTGCTTACACCGAATTGAGCTAGTCGCTGAAAAAGAATATAAATCGAAGAAACAAACTTAAAGTACGAATGATATGCAAGCAAGCAAATGTGATTTACCAAGATGACCCGATAGTATCAAAGCGTTCTACTGGGATGATCGTCTTTATAAAGCGCATTGATATAAGCAATGACCAGCTGAAATCAGGCCATCAAGTTCAATGAGCTAAAAGTGGGAACGTTGATAGGCTAAACTTTGACTTCAAAGTGCCTCGCGATCCAATTCTTCATCAAAGAACTGAATTGGCGGTATGGCAGGCACCACGCCGGAAGAAGTCACGTCAGTAACTATCACACGCCATCATACAACAATCATCCCTTTGGCGCCGATATATTTATTGGTAGTCTTGTGCATCACTCCGTTAATATTGCGATGAATGTAGTTTAGTTGAGATAGTCATATCTTGGAAAAGATTGTTGTTATTTTTCCAGCTTGATGTTGGAACTGCTAGATTTCGATGACCATACCATTCTCTTCAACCTGGCGTTGTCGGATCGATCGATGCAAGACAAAGATATATCATAAGACACATGCCAGATTCGATGTTCAACCATAAAATCAAAGCTCCTGTCTTCATCGCTAAGACGGAGCGTAACAAACTGTCGTCAATACTTTATAAATCGTATTCACATCAGACATTTAGTGACCTGTCAGCTACTGTACAAACTTGTACCCTTGGGCCATGCAAATCGCAAGCTTGGTGCTCATAAACTTTTCGCATCTCTTCGCGATGAAAATGCCCTCCTTAGTCTATCTTTTTATAGTCGGCTTCATAAGCTAGAACTTCAACACCTCTCCAAGCAACGGTGTGCCCTATTTCGAGCATGTGCTTTGGAAGCCCAGACTGGTTTACATTCATGTTTCTGATCGCCTTCCTATGCTCTCCTTCCTCGTTATTACCCATACCTGGTCACAGACACGCACACACAGTGATAAATGATGTTTTGGATCTTTTCCCGCATGCCATTGGTCCGCACAAACCCTTTTCTCGTACAATATCGATTAATCCAACAACACCAGGCTGACTAAGGTAATAGCATGGTTTTCGAAAGCTACCATTTCTTCCATAAAAAGCTGGAAGAGCAATATGTTTCAACACCATTTGGTTATCGTGACCCCTCCATATGGGATAATAAAACAACACAAAAACTCTTATGCCGACGACACACTACAAGACGTTGGCACAGGACCATGTCATGTACCAATGTCTAGTGCCGTGGAAACCAATTGCAAATGGATGCTTCATTCACCTAAGCTACGCAGTTAATACTTCTTGTGCCGCAATTGCATATATTCGTCATTCCGGAATGTCGTGAAGTAAGCACGCATAACGAGAGGTAGAGGGCGTTTTCACTAAACTTAATAATCATGCATCTACTCCACAGTCTTAATCTCGAATTGAATATGCAGTGGTCGATGCAGAAGAACGCTGCTAGTCAGCATCATGTATATCAAAATATAAAAACTGGTGTCAGACGATTAATTGTTTTCCGACATGCCCAACAAACCAGGAAATCCTCCTCTTACATATTAATGAGAAAACGGGCGCGAATTCTCCCTCGTGATATTTGGTAAGATTCTAGGCAGGGCAAGGAAAGAAGTTTGATTAAAATGCAGTATAGTAGACTTTCATCCAGTCATGTACTCAATTTATTTCAAACGGAGTCGAGAAGGAAAGCACTAAGTGAGATCTTTGGTTTGCCCGGAACTGTTAGAAAGTTGTCTGATCGTGGCGCAGGCGTAGGAAGCGGTCAGGTGAGGTTAGATCAAGTCAGATATCCATTCGCTGATAGAACCCTGCATAGGAATAATTTAAAGCTGACCAAAGGAAAATGGTCGACTCATTCGAATATTAACCATGCATATGATTCTGAATGCACTGCTGGATGAAAAGGCCATTCAAGATAAATTACCTAATTTCAACTAGGCGTCATTGAAAGGGAAGAATGACCTTGAAACCTCCTCCCATACAAAAATCACTTCGACACATTAACTGTAGCTAAGCACCAAAATTACGATTTCAGCATCAGTACGGCGGACATCTAGATCATATTTCGTCATACATCATCTCTAGAAATAGCGTCATTGGTCAGTGACCTAACTTGAAATGTCGATGTTCCACCACCATATCCCAAAATCATGCAACGTCATCAACTGCACGAATGGCGGCGCCTGGAGCCTGTCTTCCGGTGACCCCAACGAAACCACCTGGGGGGGGGTTCTTTCTGTGTGAGAACGGGGGAGGGTGAAGTGAGCCAACGAGACACATCAGGGACGGTATAGGTCACAACAAACTAGTAGACGGTCATGTCAGGGATGGTAGCGGCCTCAGCAGACTAGTCGACGGTCATGTCTGGGACGGTACAGGTCACAGCAGACTAGTCTACGGCCATGTCTGGGACGGTACAGGTCACAGCAGACTAGTCGACAGTCATGTCAGGGACAGTTCAGGTCACAGCAGACTAGTCGACGGTCATGTCAGGGACGGTTCAGGTCACAGCAGACTAGTCGACGGTCATGTCTGGGACGGTACAGGTCACAGCAGACTAGTCGACGGTCACGTCGGGGAAAACGCCTGTGCTTTGAGGATGAGTAGCGGTCACTCTACAAGCATACCAGCAGACATGTCCTACATGACGATACTCTTCAGCTGATATCTTATACGGTCGCTGACGTTGATGTTTGCGTTCAGTCACCAGGTAAGACAGCTAAAGCGACGGCAACTAATTAGTGATGCCATGCTGAATTCAAGTTCCGACTCATTTATTTTAGCGGTATTCGAAGGCGGCGGTGTGTGGCAATTAAGTTCAACTTTGCCGTTGCACAAGTTGTGTTCGGTAGCGCGCAATGACAGAACCCATTTCCGTTGGGGCCGGATGCGAGGCCTGAATAATTAATGCTAACATTGTGTGCCGACTTAATGTTGTTTTCAGCCAAAACGTTCAAATAGACTCAGGTTTTTGCTTCGGATAGTCAATTCGACAGGAAAGCGAGCCGAACAATAACACACACAGAGCCAATAGTCTTGATCGTAACTGCCCACGAAAACAAGACGCTGGTCGATGCAGGTTTCATCAGAACAGCATCTAAAATACAATAAAACACGGCGCCACCACATCAAACGCACCAACAGCCCCAATACCGGCTCCCGAAATGTTCGCAGTTGCAGAACTACAATCGATGCCGAGGACATCGATACCCTAGCTTCTTTTTATTATTACGGAAATTATATCGCGTTGGACATTTACAGATCAATGGTCCGCAAAGGACACGACGAAGCTTGATGAAGTGACACCAACAAGTACGGATGTGTACTAAAATTCAGTATTTGCAAACAAAATGGGCCCGTAATTTAAATAGATTAAGAAATAGGACTGATGGAAGCATACAATATCCGAAGAGAAAGAGTGGGACAGGTTGAGCTATCTGATAATATCCATTCGACTACAATTCAAGAATAATGAACCCACATCTAGAAAGTGAATCACGGGACCAGTCTAAAACCATTAATACTGGTATGGTGCGAAATTAACTAAAATAGTGTCAGGCACTTGCTATACAATTGCACCTTTTGTTGGTGCTTAAGCATGAAGATTAATAAGGGGAGCAATACATTGGTAAAAAGGTTCATGTTTGGCTGCATTTGAGCTTCTAAATTCCTGGTGGCCATATTATGGTATTTTGTTCAGATTGTCGCTAAGGACGATGGATGTAGCTTCCTGCAATGTTAATGACCCATGCTTACCAAAGGTTACGATTATTCACCTGCCACATTTGCATGTTCGTTTTGAAAGATAATTAAATAGTGTTTCACAATGAATACGAGCTAAAGCCCCCTAAGGGACAAGAGCATGGGTCGTTTTAGATCCTTGCCTGATAGCCATTATTATCACCGTATCACAGCCATCCTGGTCGCTGGCTAACCCGAACAATTAGCTGTAGCGTTCCCCACCCCATTTCATAACAAAAAAGTGAAACAGTTAAAAGCTTCACTAATATTTCACTTTAAATAGCTTCACTATCTATTCCATCAACATCCATATGTGAAAAGCTTTATCAGTGCTGTGAGCATGTGCGCTAAACGTAACTTGAATCGTGATTGAATCGTGGTATGGTTCAGGCGAAAAAACAGTATGCTTGTTCAAGGAAGTATTCGCATCTTATTTTAGGTATGTGTTTTAAAAGAAGAGTGAACCCAAAGTTCGACAGTAAGGGCGCGGTAATTTGAATACGACGATACAATGTGAATTCAATGTTTTATATCACGTCACCTTGCCAAAAAGAGCATAAAACACTCTCCGGCACTTTCCCGACCCCCAAGCGGGAAATCTAACTGTTTCTCGTGATTAAAGAAAACATCTGAAAAAGAGCCATTCTAACGATTGGTTTATTATGGTTTATTGGTTGGTTCACGACACACTTTATGCACAATCACGGCTAATGGCGCCGTCCACACTGTTTCGCCGGTGGGACGCGGGATTGGGAAATGTCCTGAGTGGCGCTAGAGTCGAACCCGGGACCCTTGGTACCCATAGCCCGACACCATAACCACTCGGCCATCCCCGCCCCATTCTAACGATTAGAAGAGCCTAATAGATCGCATCACTGACTGGACCAATGCCTTAGTCTTCATTTGTCTTCACTTAAAATTATAAACAGATATCTGAATTATAAGTGAAATATGTATCCAACTAGCAGCCATGCGCGGCCGCAAACTGGACGATAACTGTCCCAGCAGTGCACAACCATAAAACCACGAGAGATGTATTCCAGATGCGGGCGACAGACCGCGTGTCACGGCGGCGTCGAGACTCACCTGGCGGCCGCCTCCGCTTAAGGCTGGCGCGGCTGGCCTCGTCGGCCACGTCGTCGGTCGGCTCGCCGGTTGAGCTGACCAGCTCGGCGCCGGGCGAGGCGCCGGGCGAGACGCGGCCAGGCGTGCTCGAGTCGGCGGCCATCTGCGTCTGCACGGGCGGCGGCGGCGGCGCGGGCGGCGGCGGCACCGGCTCGCTGGACAGCACGGACAGCACCTGCAGCGGCGCCGCGCCCGGCAAGAACGCCGGCGACGACAGCAGCGGTGCCAGGTTCTGGATGAGCAGCTGCTGGCCGCCGGGGCCGCCGGGCAGCAGCAGCGGCTGCAGCAGACTGCAGCCGGACTGGCCGGGCTGCAGCAGCAGCGGCGCGGCCGGCTTGCTGCCCAGTAGGAACGTGGGTATTGCGCCCATCATGCCGGGCGGAACGGCCATGGCCGGCTGCACCCGCTGCAGCATGTTGGCCACGCTGCCCTTGCGGCGGCGGCGGCGGCCGGCGGACGGCGCGCGCGACTCCGCCGTCGCCGACACGATGCCGCCGCTCGGCAACAGCACCTGGTTGTGCATGGGGAACGCGTTGATGTACTGCAGCATGGGCTGCAGCGGCTGAGTGAGGATCACCTGCCCGGACGGCAGGATGATCTGGCCGGCGGGCAGCGACTGCACGAGCGGCAGCTCGCCGCCACCCAGCAGCTGGTAGTGCGCCTGCGGTGGCGGCGCCGGCGCCAGCGTTGGCGGCGTGGCGCGGCGCGGCTGGTTCGCCGGCGGCCGAGACATCGTCGTCGTCGCCGTCGTGGTTGTGGTTGTGGTGGCACGCACCGGAGCCGCCGTCGGCGCGCGCGCCAGTCGCACCGACGCCGGTCGCGCGGCACTCGGGTGCTGGATACTGGTGACGGCGCCTCGCACCAGCGTCTCGGTGGGAGTCACCGCGGCAGGCTGATCGTCCGGCTGCACCTTCCGCTCGGCAGACACCCCACTGCCCGCCCCCACAGACTGCTCCGTGTCGGCCGGCGATGGCGGCGAGTTGACTTCACACGAATCGGCCTGATCCTGAACGGACGGTGGTGAAAGCGCACTCGATGCAGGCGGGTCTGAAAGCGGCACGTCTTCTCCCGCCTCGTCTTTCAGCTGGTGCTGAAGGTCCAGCGGTGGATGCTGTTGTTGCTGCTGCTGCTGCTGCTGCTGCCGTTGCTGCTGTTGCTGTTGTTGTTGTTGCTGCTGCTGCAGGTGCTGTTGATGCAGGTGTTGTTGTGGCGCCAGACGCTGCTCCTCTTGCTGATGCTGCTGGGGCAGCGTGTGTTGCTGCTGTGGCAGCGAGTGCTGCTGCTGTTGTTGCTGCTGGTGCGGCGGTTGCGGCAACGGCACAGGGCTGAGTCGCTCCTGCAGTGTGTCATTGAGCAGCTGAGTCTGCTGCGCCAGATAGCCACTCGGGTCGTCCAGGAAGCTTGGCATGGCCGGGCTGACGGGCGTGCCGGCCGACACGGGCGTCGAGCAGGCGGCCGGCGGTGATCCACACTCCAGCGGCACGTCACCGCCGGGACACGGCGAACAGTGTTCCGAGCGGCGGCGGCCCGCACGGCCTGACGCCCGCCGCCTCAACCGTGCCTCCTCCCAGGGCGAGCGGACGGACGACACGCGCGGCCACTGCTCAGGCTGCTGCCCGCCCGAGTTCAGCTGCTGCTGCTGCTGCTGTCCCTTACACAACCTAGTCAGCTCCACATGTTGCTGTAGTTGTTGTTGATTGTGTTCCTTCTGTTCTTGTTGTTCCTTTTCCTCCTGCTGCTGTTGCTGTTGTTGATGTTGTGATAGTTGCTGCCGATGTTGTTTGTGTTGCTGGTGATGTTTGCGTTGCTGCTGATCTTGTTGTTGCTGTTGTGGTGTTGGGTGCTGTTGTTGATTGACATGTTGCTGGCGCTGTAACTGCATATTTTTATGCAATTGTTGTTGCTTCTGGTGTTGCACTTCCTCATGATGCTGTTCTTGTCTTTGTCTCTGTTGCTGCTGCTGAAGTTCCTGCTGTTGCGGCTGCTGCTGTTGAAGTACAGTCTTTGGCGAGATTGGTGGCGGTTGGGGGTGCTGCAGTTGTTGCTGCTGTGGCTGCTGCAGTGGCTTCAGTGACGGCTGTTGATGCTTGTGATGTTCTTGTTGATGTTGATGTTGGTATTGCTGGTGCAGTTGTTGTTGTTGTTGCTGTTGTTGATCGTGCTGTTGCTGTTGCTGCTGCAGTTGAATCTGTTGCTGATGTTGTTCTTGCTGCTGTTGCTGGATATCCTGATGAGGTTCCTGTTGCTGCGAAAGTAGTGGCGATTGCTGATGTTGTCGTTGCTGTTGTTGATGCTGCTGTTGTTGCCGGTGGTGTTGTTTTTGTTGCTGTTGTTGTTGTTGATGATGCTGTTGCTGCTGCTGGAAGCTCATCTGTTCCATCGCCTGTAACCGAAGGCCGGTTATGAGTGCCAAGCGGGTCATACAATCTTTGGCCTGCGCTGCTACTTCGCACGTCAGCACCAACGGCATGAACGACGTCTAAAACAGCGTCGATACGACTGGCGGCATGCCACCGCGGCTCGGTCGGTGACAGCTGGCGGCCGCGACGGCCCGGCCGTCTTCGCCGCCGACAGGTCTGATGAAGCAGGCCACTTCGTGGAAGGAAAAACAAACACCCGACGCGCTGCACGGCGCGCGCGAGCATCCGCAAAACAATCGAGCCGTCAGCGGCGCGCCATTGTCCGGATGGCGCGGTCTGGACCGATGCGACGCCGGCGGCGCGACGGCTGCCACGTCCGCTGTCACGTCTGACCGCCACGTCCGGCTGCCACGTCCGGCTGCCACGACCGACGGCGGCCCGCTTCCTGCCACCGTCGCACGGCCGTTCGATCGCTTTCCAATTGCAACCGAAACTGGTTTGACACTTTCCGATTGGACGTCATCCGGTGAGAGCCGACCAGTCTATAACGGTCTGCCGCCGGGCCGGCAGGCCGCACGGACCGACGGTAGCTGACCGCCCGACAATCGCACGGCACCACAGGTACGTTCTGGAGCCGGTGAGTCTCTCGACACACGACTGGCTCGGGAGCAGGCGTGTCTTGGCATAGGACTGGCTCGGGAGCAGGCGTGTCTCAGCACACGACAGGCTCGGGAGCAGGCGTCTCTCGGCATAGGACTGGCTCGGGAGCAGGCGTGTCTCGGCACAGTATTGACTCGGCAGCAGGCGTGTCTCCAGCACAGAACTGGCTCGGGAGCCGGCGTCTCTCGACACAGGACTGGCTCGGGAGCAGGCGTGTCTCGGCACAAAACTGGCTCGGGGGCAGGCGTGTCTCAGCATACGACTGGCTCGGGAGCAGGCATCTCTCGACACATGACTGGCTCGGGAGCCGGCGTCTCTCGACACAGAACTGGCTCGGGAGCCGGCGTCTCTCGACACAGGACTGGCTCGGGAGCAGGCGTCTCTCGACACAGGGCTGGCTCGGCAGCAGGCGTGTCTCAGCACAGGACTGGCTCGGGAGCCGGCGTCTCTCGACACAGAACTGGCTCGGGAGCCGGCGTCTCTCGACACAGGATTGGCTCGGGAGCCGGCGTCTCTCGGCACAGGATTGACTCGGGAGCAGGCGTGTCTCGGCACATGATTGTTACCGTTAGGCATGCTTCATCAACCCATCTGGCTGCTATTTGTGGGCTCCAACTGCTAGCAGCGGCACGACTACGAGATACGTGACAGCGAGCTGCTTGAAACAGCACGAATGAGCCTGGCGTGACGCAGAGCTGATAATCCAGCAGATCTGAAAGGTGCTTGCGGTGGTGGTGGTTGCGACCAGACAAATGCGCAAAGATACTGCAAAGCGGTTCATCGATACCGGCTGTAGCCGGTCGTGACCAGTGGCAACGCAAACCACTTTCCCTTCGAGACCAACCGCCGCTGTACCGACCCACTCCCCTGTCCCCAGTCTGCCGGGTTCATCAAGCCGACCCACTCCTGTCCACATTCACTGTCCCATGTGGGTGGGTATGTTCCAACCCGCCCTGTGGTCCATCCGGGCCACCGGCGCCGCAGGACTACAAAAACAGCGCAGTGCGGTGGCCGCTTTGTCCGAGTGGCCTTTGTGACGATGTGATCGATCGCTGGCGCTCTCCAGGTCCGTGCTGACTGTTCGGCAGCCACTAGCCTCGTCACGTGCTGACCGTCCAGCACCGAGCTGTGGCAGCTACCAGCACTCCTACACGGGACTGGTACAGCAGCTGGGGCCAGCACACCCACACGGGACTGGTACAACAGCTGGGGCCAGCACACCCACACGGGACTGGTACAGCGGCTGGGGCCAGCACACCCACACCGGACTGGTACAGCAGCTGGGGCCAGCACACCCACACGGGACTGGTACAGCGGCTGGGGCCAGCACACCCACACCGGACTGGTACAGCAGCTGGGGCCACCACAACCACACATGACTGGTACAGCAGCTGGGGCCAGCACAACCACACGGGACTGGTACAGAGGCTGGGGCCAGCACACCCACACGGGACTGGTACAGCGGCTGGGGCCAGCACACCCACACCGGACTGGTACAGCAGCTGGGGCCAGCACAACTACACGGGACTGGTAAAGTAGCTGGGGCCACGACAACCACACAGGACTGGTATAGCAGCTGGGGCCAGCACAACCACACGGGACTGGTACAACAGCTGGGGCCAGCACAACCACACAGGACTGGTACAGCAGCTGGGGCCAGCACACGTGACTGATACAGCAGCTGGGGTCAGCACACCCACAAATAACTGGTACAGCGGCTGGGCCAGCACACAGGACTGATACAGCAACCGGGGCCAGCACACCCACACAGGACTGGCACAGCGACTGGGGCCAGCACACCCAAACAGGACTGGCACAGCGACTGGGGCCAGCACATCCACACAGGACTGGCACAGAGACTGGGGCCAGCACACCCACATAGGACTGGTACGACTGGGACCAGCACACCCACACAGGACTGGCACAGCGACTGGGGCCAGCACACCCAAACAGGACTGGCACAGCGACTGGGGCGAGCACACCCACATAGGACTGGTACGACTGGGACCAGCACACCCACACAGGACTGGTACGACTGGGACCAGCACACCCACACAGGACTAGCACAGCGACTGGGGCCAGCACACCCACACATGACTGGCACAGCGACTGGGGTCAGCACAACCACACAAGACTGGTACAACGACTGGGGCCAGCACACCCACACATGACTGGTACGACTGGGACCAGCACACCCACACGGGACTGGTACAACGACTGGGGCCAGCACACCCACACAGGACTAGTACGACTGGGGCCAGCACACACACACAGGACTGGTACAGCGACTGGGGCCAGCACACCCACACAGGACTGGTACAGCAGGTGAGACCAGCCACCAACAAAGCGACACTTTCGTCGTGAGTTATTTCCGCATGATACGGCCACACACATCAGCATGACCTCTTAGTCTGGTAACATCCAGCCATCAGAATCCCATCCATTATACACACTTAACCTCTCAGCGTCAAACCGTTCCTACCTCTCATTATTCAACTAGCTTAGCCTATCAGCAGTTTCTCATCATCCGAACTACTCAGTCTGGTCCCTCACCAACTCAATTCATCCTCCCAGCTTGCCTCCCACCTGCAGCTTCTCAACGTTCAGCGTTCAGAGTCTCTCCGTCCATGTTCACCCGTTCACCCCAGTGCAGTGTCACCATCCGTTCCAGTGTCCCCATGGTGTCACAGCCAGTCCGCTCAGTACCCCCAGTGTGTCCCTGTCCACCGAGAGTGTCCCAGCCAGTCCGCTCAGTACCCTGCTCACCACTCCCAGTGTGCCCCTGTCCACCGAGACGTAGTCGAGCCAGTCCGCTCAGTACCCTGCTCACCACTCCCAGTATGTCCCTGTCCACTGAGACGTAGCGTCGCAGCCAGTCCGCTCAACCCTGCTCACCACTCCCAGTGCCCTGTCCACCGAGACGTAGCGTCGCAGCCAGTCCGCGCAGTACCCTGCTCACCACTCCCAGTGTGTCCCTGTCTACTGAGACGTGGCGTCGCAGCCAGTCCGCTCAGTACCCTGCTCACCACTCCCAGTGTGTCCCTGTCCACTGACGTTCCGCCGTCCGCTCAGTACCCTGCTCACCACTCCCAGTGTCACTGTCTACGAGACGTAGCGTCCCTCCCCCCCCGCAGCCAGTCCGCCAGTACCCTGCTCACCACTCCCAGTATGTCCCTGTCCACTGAGACGAAGCGTGAGCCAGTCCGCTCAGTACCCTGCTCACCACTCCCAGTGTGTCCCTGTCTACTGAGACGTAGCGTCGCAGCCAGTCCGCTCAGTACCCTGCTCACCACTCCCAGTGTGTCCCTGTCCACTGAGACGTAGCGTCGCAGCCAGTCCGCTCAGTACCCTGCTCACCACTCCCAGTGTGTCCCTGTCTACTGAGACGTAGCGTCGCAGCCAGTCCGCGCAGTACCCTGCTCACCACTCCCAGTGTGTCCCTGTCCACTGAGACGTAGCGTCGCAGCCAGTCCGCGCAGTACCCTGCTCACCACTCCCAGTGTGTCCCTGTCCACCGAGACGTAGCGTCGCAGCCAGTCCGCTCAGTACCCTGCTCACCACTCCCAGTGTGTCCGCACGTAGCGTCGCAGCCAGTCCGCCAGTACCCTGCTCACCACTCCCAGTATGTCCCTGTCCACTGAGACGTAGCGTCGCAGCCAGTCCGCTCAGTACCCTGCTCACCACTCCCAGTGTGTCCCTGTCCACACTTCCCCTCTCCCCCCTTTCCCTTCACTGAGACGTGGCGTCGTAGCCAGTCCGCCAGTACCTTGCTCACCACTCCCAGTGTGTCACTGTCTACTGAGACGTAGCGTCGCAGCCAGTCCGCTCAGTACCCTGCTCACCACTCCCAGTGTGTCCCTGTCTACTGAGACGTAGCGTCGCAGCCAGTCCGCTCAGTACCCTGCTCACCACTCCCAGTGTGTCCCTGTCTACTGAGACGTAGCGTCGCAGCCAGTCCACACGGTGCGCGCCCACGCGAGGGGCTGGCCTCGAGCGAGCAGCACGTACCTGCAGCATCTGCTGTTTGAAGAGTCGGTTGTTGTGCGGGTTGCAGCGCTGCTCCTGGAAGGTGGGCGGCACATCTGCGGACAGGGGCGCAGCGACTGTGACGACGACACCAGCCGGCCACAGTCGGCCGCAGCCGACTGGCACAAACAAGGCCGTCACACTTGTTGGCGCACAAACAACGGCCAACACGTCAAAACAAACACGTCATGCGGCCGCGGTGAGACGACCTCAGCGGCCGGTCGCCGTGCGTCGCAGCCGGCGTCGTGTCGGGCAGTGCACAACACGCTCAACACGGCGCAACAATGGGCACAACGGCGGTCAGAGCGTGGCCGGCATCGTCGCCCGGAGTTCCGCCACATGTCTGCCGATGTACAACAGCGCAAACCAGGGCTCGGGTAGTGTACGGCAGTGTTCGACAATACGAGTCCAACAACCAGCTGAAGCGATCCCTGGAAACGACTAATCAAATGGCAGTATTAAAATGTGGAATAAAACGTTGACGATCAAAACTAGAAGTGACAAATGATTATTGAGAATACCCAGCATGCCACGGCAAGTTAAACATTGTTGCTTCATTCCACATATTCAGGAAATGACTTTCTATAGGACAAACAAATATTTCTACAATGAATAATTAGTTGGAGGCGCCGGACTATGGTTCAATTTTCTTATGCAATTCCCGAGCCATCGCTTTTGAATATAAAGCAACCATGTGCCTATTATTGCATTGTTCTGCGACTTCAAGACATTTCCTCGCTTCACACAGCATTATTACTAGTTACTTGTATGCTACCTTACGTGTTACTTGTTATTTAACTTGTCATAATTATTCCCTATTCTGAGATGCAATATACCCACTTGCCGCAACTTCACTTCAAACTTTGCTCGGCTCAAATGTGTGTAATATTAATGTGATTTATTCCGTGTAGTTCTAGAAACGATTTAATATGCTCACTCCAGTGCATCTATTTATAACTTTCTATTTATGTTCTCCTTTACCTAAAACACGCTGATACATATTAGAATGCTGATTAGCTATGTTTGTCGCACATTCGGGAACCTGGGTGACATGATATACGTCATGATTTTCCGAGGAATAATTTTCCATGACGACCATTCCTGGACAGCCACCACCCACGTCGCATAAGCCACAAACGACATGCAAATGGATGCTCCGAATATGCGTCGTAAAACAGTGGTGCTTGATAAGTGTTGTATGCACATAACAAAATAAATCACATCAATTCCTTGACTATTCCTAGTGACCTTTGTTCTTACTTGTTTTTGGTGACAGAAATCCCCCAAATGTGGCACAGTCTTATGCGTAAATCGTGTGATTTGTGTGCATCTAGCTCACTGTCAGTTCGTTGTAGCAGTCGTCATCCCAAGGAGTACATTACATTACAACAGCTGCAGTCTGAATATGCATATTATTTCAACAGCTGTAGTCTGAATATCAGGTAAGTTGCCCGTCTCACAATCGAAAGGTCGTGGGCTAGATTCTCACCTGTCGCTACTCTTCGCCCGCGACCAATCGGCGTGAGAGATTTGCGACGCTACACGAATCAATGGTCGATGTGTCGTAAAACAAATAACCAACCAGTCTGAATATTAGCTATAAGAATAACATTTATCTGGGAAACCATTGTAACATACTGCGCGAAATAACTAGTGGGATAACTGTTCAGCATAATTAGACTATTCCACATTTTCATCACTGTGTACCGTCACTGGGAGCATACCGATGATTTTAAGCTGTCCAGATTTGGTTTAAGTTTTCTTTTTGTGTACTGATTAGCTTCGCTGTGTAGCAATAGGTAAAAGTTAGTTAGCAACAGAATATTAATTTCGCCTATATTATTCACCAGTTTTATATTGGATTTTCCACACATAATTCAGACAATGTTAATGGTTCGGACAATGGGTATTATCAGCACCTTGTACTAAAGAAACAACGCATTGTTCTGGAAGCAATACAAAGGAGGCTTCTTGAAATCAACACTGAGATGGAATTTGAATAGAAAATAACTATACAGGACTTCGATAAACTGCCAGGAAAGAAGTTCAAAGTGTCATACATTTATGACGGTATTGCAATAGCGAATGCATGACGTTCTCACCAAACTCAGAATACCTGAGGACAATGCTCCACCTAGGCCCGCACAGTTCATCGTCGCTCCAACAGTGTTACCAAAAAAGGTGAGGATAGTACCACGCGTTGTTTGAAATGAAACAAAGACATAAATTAGCAATGATGGACGTTCCTAAAGGCAAATTAGACAAAAGGAGCTAACATTCGCAGAACAATACAGCAACTCAGATGATGCCAGCGAGCAGAATACACGAGTGAAAAATGCCACTCCATTCTTCTAGAACGTGAATTGTATTTACGACTGACAAACGGGTAACAAAGGAAGCCAGCAGATACCCACTTGATTACACGTATGCATACCAATGAACGCGACAATTATAATACGTTCTACAGACTTGCATCGGAGACCGGTTCTTGAATGAAAAACTACCACGAATAGAGGCTATGCTTGTTGACGCCGACCGACCAATGTGAGCTATAAGGTGCGTCGCTTTGCGCACTTCTGGAGGGGCAATGCCTCCACCCAGCACTCCACTTCCCCTTCCCCAAGGTTGATGCTGAGTTCAAAGCGCATCCCACATCCCTATCCCCCACTCAACATTTATTTTTATGAGCAAAGCAACGCAGCGATACCTCCGATAACCGGATTCAATTTCAGGCTTACTTGAATTGGCATGATGTCGCCTCCCCTCCGTCACAATCGTTCCAGTAAACCAACACCTCTGTGAGACAATGCGATAGGCCAATTCCCAGGGAACGAATGAAACAAAAGGAGCTGACATTTGCAAAACAATGCAGCTACTCAGAAGATGCCAACGAGCATAACACACATGATATAAAAATGCCATCTCATTCTTAGAATGGACCGAGGGAACGAACAGCATCTACCACACCTACCACACCTACTCTCAAAGCTTAAGTCAGGTCAATGGTGTGACCTCAGTCTTACATTTGAACACCTGAGATCCCAACTGTGTGCCCATAACACATACAGCTATCATCAAGTATGAACAACTCGTACCTTGGACAGGGCGCACATGCAAAAGATACAGAAGGCCATCCAGTTTCAGAGATCTAGTTGAGACCGTTCAGAAGTCCCACGAAGCCGCCACGAGGAGTACGCTGCTCCGTCGCAAACAGCGTCCACGACATCCGACAATGTCCAGGCCGGCGAATGCCAGGAGCTCACCGGGCACGCCCAATTCCACACACCCGGGAGAGACGACCCAGCCGCCCTCGCCGGGACCACGTGACGCCGAGATGTCCGGCGGTGCAGCTGCCAGACAGCTTTGCAGGCCAGGTTTGCACGGTGGTGCATGCCGCCGCACGGCGCGCCACGGTCGGCGGCGATGCACCGATGGCGAGAGGGTGCGCCCGCGACACGAGCACGACACGGACGGTGGGCGGGCACGGGCACGGCACGACACGGGCACGGTGGGCGCCGCCGGCCGTGAACACCCACCCACCCACACGCCAGGAGTGGCGCACGGGAGTGCCGGGAGTGGCACCCACCCACACGCCGGGAGTGGCGCACGGGAGTGCCGGGAGTGGTACCCACCCATACGCCAGGAGTGGCGCACGGGAGTGCCGGGAGTGGTACCCACCCATACGCCGGGAGTGGCGCACGGGAGTGCCGGGAGTGGTACCCACCCATACGCCGGGAGTGGCGCACGGGAGTGCCGGGAGTGGCACCCACCCATACGCCGGGAGTGGAGCACGGGAGTGCCGGGAGTGGCACCCACCCATACGCCGGGAGTGGCGCACACTCGACGGCCCGTGCAACGTGTCACCGTCGGCTATCACTGCCCCCTGGCCGAGGAGTGGATGTCGTCGCCTCGCGGGAGCGCCAGTCCGCAGCTGGCAGAATCTCGTGACAAAACTCACACTGGTAAGTGGACCATAGAAACCGTCAAAACACTTCATTTACACATTGCACCCTCGCGCACCACCTAAAGAAGCTGAGATTTCGGAGCGGGCATGTTTTGCACTCTTTACGAGACCGATCCCAGTTAGCCACAACGGTGTGGCAGCAGCGAGAGATTCCAGTCAGCCACAATGGTGTGGCAGCAGCGGGAGATTCCAGATCAGCCACAATGGTGTAGCAGCAGCAGAAGATTCCAAATCGATCACAATGGTACGCCACCGCCGTACATTCAGCTGATTAACCCGCAATATGCGAAGTTCAGGGGACCTTCCTTTCCAGGAAATGGGGCGCCGACATGACCAGTGAGTGGCAGACGCAACGACAACGAGAAGTTGATGCAGCAGGATCCCTCCACCTGCCCTGGTCGTCAGTGGACGGTCGCAGAGAGCTACGCTGCGGGTCGCACGTGCCAGCCACGCACTGGCGGGTGATAAGTTACGCGGCCAACGCGGCTGAAACACATGTTTCATCTGAGCTTACTCGGCCGGCCCGGAGAGACAAAGGGCTCGCAGCGCAATCAGCCAGCTCGACCATGCTCAGAGCAGCCCACTAAAAGCCTTCGGGCGCTTCCGACGAACAAAGACGACCGTCGGCGGCGAGTTAGTAGACGCTTTTATAGATAGCGCGCTGTGGCGGCCAGCCGCTCTCGGAGATTTGTGCGCCGTATCAAAGAGGTACATCGACTCGAGCGCGGGCAACAGCAGCCGCCGAGCCACTCCGAAACGAGCCGGGAACAAATCGTTCGAGACGGGCGGCCAGCCGAGACTGCGCCGGATTTCGGGAACGCCAGCGCTCGGAGACGGGCAACCGCCGCCAAATGCCCGCCGTGCCGGGAGTCGGCCAGCTGCTCCGAATGCAGCGCGGCGCGCAGACGGGTAGACGACCCGTCCACCGCCCGGCGGGCGGCTGTGGACGGCTGTGGACGGGCGGGGAAAGGGTGGGGGACGAGCGACCGGCGCCAGCGCCAGCATGCCTCATTAGCGATCGGCTCATTACCGGCGGCCACTCTGGCTGAGCGCCGCAGGAGTCGGCGGCCGGTGACAGCGGCCAGCGTCCGTCACCGGCAGGTCAGCGCACGGCGGCCGCCGACGCCGCCGAGACGCCCGCCGGCGCGCAGGTGGCACCACCGTCGCCGCCCATTGATCGCCCACCGGTCCGAACACGGCGCGGCCGTGTCACCGCGCCAGATTCGCCGCCGCCACGCTAATCGAGCCGATCCCGGCGCGGTCGCATCGATCCGGCCGGGGCGGCGGCCGGCCGTGCAGTGGCACACGGCAGGCGCACCCGTCCGACCTGCGCCCGGGACCCGCGTGACGGCAGCCTGGAGCCACAACAGGGCGAGCAGCCACAGAGCGACAGCCAACATACGGCCAACGCCAGAGCAAACGTCAGCGTTGCCCAAGTGCCGAGTGGGCGGTCTGGTGACGCTTTGACCGAAGTATATTTGTACTTGCTGCAGGACAGATTAGCCGCGCCTGTCGCCGTCCATCTGCCAAGGGCACCGACCACGTCTTGTCATCGGGTAAATGGGTGGGACCGGCGAGGCCTGGATGGAATCGAATAACTATCATGTCTGGCTGGAACGCGTGGCGCGTGACCTGAGTGGTGAGTGGGCACAAGTATCACATCGGCTGACGCTGAAGACAGCTCGGCCGATGCGGTGACCACAAAGCAGCTGCCCACTCAGCGGCCTGCCCAGGTTCGCGCGGCAGGTCGGTGTGACCTCACGTATCGTTCCACTGCACACCATTGATTCGGAACCGTTTCGTGCTGCCGCATCAAACATACGCAAAGTATTTGATTAAATAATCCTAATCAGCACCGTAGTACTACAGTCCTGTTCCGCTCGGCGACAATGTGCGACGCGAGGTGTGCAAGGCGACAGCTCACGCTGTGCTCGTTATCTAAAGTACCTAACTATTTCCGCCGGAAAACGTAACTCTTCTCGGTGTCACTGAGTGCCAAAAATGGCTCGGATGTAGATTATAGTGTCTCATTCTGCCAACAGCAAATTGTGCAATTGGTCATCTCAACACCTTACAGATAAGATAGCAAAGAACACGGCCGAAAATTGCCCTTTCTTTCTGGTGTGTTTCTTACACCAAACATTAAGTGGCGAGGATCGCTGATGTTTGGTCGAACATACGATAACCGGTGGCCAAGAGCAGCACGGTGGAGACAACACCAACTCTCTTGGAACCTCGCCTATCCAAATCCTGGATCCGTCCAGGCCTGGCATTCAGAGGCTTCGTGTTATCAAAATGTTTGACAGCAAGTACTGTCTACATTCCAGTGAGACCGTGATACCAATAGTCACCGTGATACCAGTAGCTACTGTGATACCAGCAATGATAAGGGCAGACAAGTCCGTCCTACTAACCTCTCGCATCACGACTAAACGCTCGCATCAGCCATATCTGGAGCATGACACCCTGGGGAAGAAATGTACACCTGGAATAATGCAGAGCAGAGGTGATGTTGGGAAGAATTAAATCTGCGTTAACGATGCCACGACAAATTTCTGTCTAGATCGGTAAAGTATGAATCAGCGGAGTCGTGTTGAAGCGATGTTGGGAGCCGTGACGTATGCAACAATAAAATATGTGCTGTGATTAGCTAAATATGTACCACGATATACCGTAGCAGCAATGGCGATGCGATGTCAGTAGCACTAATGGCACGTGGAATGTATAAGCGATGTCAGTAGCACTAATGGCACGTGGAAGAAATGCCGGTAGCCGTAATGTCGCAAATACGCGATGCCGGTAGCAGTAATTTCGCGTATAAGCAATGTTGGTAGTAGTACTGTCGCCAATAAACAATGCTGTTAGCAGTAATGTCGTGTATAAGCATAAGCAATGTTGGTAGTAGTACTGTCGCCAATAAACAATGCCGGTAGCAGTAATGTCGCGTATAAGCAATGTTGGTAGTAGTACTGTCGCCAATAAACAATGCCGGTAGCAGTAACGTCGCGTATAAGCAATATTGGTAGTAGTACTGTCGCCAATAAACAATGCCGGTAGCAGTAACGTCGCGTATAAGCAATGTCGGTTGCAGTAATATCGCGTAAAGATAATGCTGGCGGCAGTAATGTTGCGCAGAAGAAATGTTGGAGGCAGTAATGTCGCTCAGAAGTAATGTTGGATGACGTAAATTACTGTCTGCAGCAGTAATTTTGAGCAGAGGTGACGCTGGAAGCGGTGGGGCCTGGAGCAGTAACGCAGCACGCCAGTGGTGCCAAAACAGATCTGTCACATCAGCCGTACATTCAGCTGCAGTAGTGACGGCGCCGCCGTTCGCCCGCACAGCCAACAAGGGCCGGGCCGATACGACCCAGCGGCGGAAAAGCGCACGTGCGGCGGCGACGGCGGCGCTTTTTCTGCTCTGCTTGCAGCGCCAAGGGTGGTCGCCAGCGCGGCGACTGGCTCGGCGACAACACACAAACAGACACGCGCCACCGCCGCCGCGCGCCGCATTGAGCCGATTACGGCCGATTGAGCGGATAAAGCGGTGGCCGCGCCACGCGGCGACCTCAATTGATCCCGGCCGTGTCTAACCAGCGGCAGCGGCGACAGCGACGGCCACGTCGGAGGAGCCGACGGCCAGTCTGCCCTCGTCGCCGCTGCGGCGCGCGACATCCGACCAATCAATGCAGTGTGGTACTGACGGTCCGGCGGTCGGCCCGGTCGAGTGAGCGCAGCAAGTCACGACCACACAGGCCGTGTCGACAGGACGGGCCGGAGGCGTGAGGAGCGCCCGGGAATGCGCAGATACAGCCATAAATAGAGGGAGAGAGAGATGGGAGAGATGGGAGAGATGGGAGAGGGGAGAGAGGGGAGAGGGGAGAGGAGAGGGGAGAGAGGGGAGAGAGGGGAGAGAGAGGGGGGAGAGGGGAGAGAGGGGAGAGAGGGGAGAGAGGGGAGAGAGGGGAGAGAGGGAGAGAGGGGAGAGGGGAGAGAGGGGAGAGAGGGGAGAGAGGGAGAGAGGGGAGAGAGGGGAGAGAGAGGGGAGAGAGGGAGAGAGGGGAGAGAGGGAGAGAGGGGAGAGAGGGGAGAGAGGGAGAGGGGGGAGAGAGGGGAGAGAGGGGAGAGGGAGAGAGGAGAGGGGAGAGAGGGAGAGAGGGGAGAGAGAGGAGAGAGAGAGAGAGAGAGAGAGAGAGAGAGAGAGAGAGGGAGAGAGAGAGAGAGAGAGAGAAAAAAAAAAAGAGAGAGAGAGAGAGAGAGAGAGAGAGAGAGAGAGAGAGAGAGAGAGAGAGAGAGAGAGAGAGAGAGAGAGAGAGAGAGAGAGAGAGAGAGAGAGAGAGAGAGAGAGAGAGAGAGAGAGAGAGAGAGAGAGAGAGAGAGAGAGAGAGAGAGAGAGAGAGAGAGAGAGAGAGAGAGAGAGAGAGAGAGAGAGAGAGAGAGAGAGAGAGAGAGAGAGAGAGAGAGAGAGAGAGAGAGAGAGAGAGAGAGAGAGAGAGAGAGAGAGAGAGAGAGAGAGAGAAATATATATATATATATATATATATATATATATATATATATATATATATATATATATATATATATATATATATATATATATATATATATATATATATATATATATATATATATATATATATATATATATATATATATATATATATATATATATATATATATATATATATATATATAAGAGAGAGAGAGAGAGAGAGAGAGAGAGAGAGAGAGAGAGAGAGAGAGAGAGAGAGAGAGAGAGAGAGAAAAAAAAAAAAAGAGAAAGAGAAAGAGAAAGAGAGAGAGAGAGAATGAGAGAGAGAGAGAGGAAGGAGTGATGGAGATGAGAAGAGAAACGGGGTGAGTGAAGGGTTGTGCGGATCGAGAAGGAAAGAGAGCGGGCATGTTGAGAATGCAAGAGGAAGGTAGCTAGTGTGGGCACGAGACGGGCGGGGAAACCGCGCCATGGCCGATCAATAAGCTCCGGTCGGCTGTGGCTGGCATGATGGGCCGCAATGATGACGTCACGTCACTGCCTGTGGTGGCTATCATGTGAATGTCTCTCGTCGGCCAGGCGTGGTGACTACTAATTGCCACATGCCATCGGCGCGCTTTATTTCTATTTCGTCACCTTCTGCAGGCGCGGACGCCGACACGTCGGTGCAAATGCAGCGAGCGGCCCGGCTCCGGCCCACGATCCTATCGCGTGTCATTAACTTTTAAAGGTGCTCACAGCTGCCGGTGAAAGAAGGCGTACAGCTGACCAGAGTGGGGAAGC